>BMAV01017862.1:184163-200767 GCA_019973955.1 Trichonephila inaurata madagascariensis | reverse complement strand
TTAATGTTGTGATTCTGTCCTATGTATATACATATTTATATTAATTGTAACTATTTAATAAAAAGTAGCTAAAATAAAATTTTTCGTTGTTGATCTAAGTAGGAATTGACTTAAAAACTATTTTTTTATATTACTTGTTTAAGTTTAGATAGAAATACAATAGAAAAATGTCTTTTTTTATTTCTTAATCCTTTATTATTTACAGAATTTGAACAACCATCCTTCAAATGCTGTAAAATTTCGTTCCGGGGTTTGAGGATCCAATTTCAGTACTGTAATTCAGTGTTTCGCAACCTTTTTATCGCCGCGGACCGGTCAACGTTTGTTAATTTTACCGCGGCCCCCTGAGGTGAAAACGTTGACTGTTTTGATTTAATAATTTTAATTCAATTGTATTTAATCGTGACATTAAAATAAAATATAGCTACACCAAAAAAATGAATATAAAGTGATTTAACAAGGAATACAAAGTGATTTTCATAAAAAGTAGCTCAAATCCAAGAAAAACATACCACTGTAAATAATTTAATGTTTCTTGTGCGGCCCGGTACCATTTGATCCTCGGACCGGGGGTTGCGGAACACTGCTGTAATTTACTCCCACTAATAAAAATGTTTAGATTGGTAATTTAAATGTTTCATTTTTCAAGTAAAACCAGTAGTAAAACGATAGAAATTCATCATAAATAGTTATATGCTTTTAAAATTGGTCACACTTATTTTGAATCAACCCATATACAGTGTCAATGCACTATAAATCAAGAGTATTGTTAGATACACTGTATGTTAACTGTAACGGAATTGTGTATTGGATTATTTTAAGTTTTGTTATAGACAGTCACGAATGTTCTATGTGTGTATTCTTAGTCACACACCATACATAGAGCACAGGGACGTTTTAAGGAATGGGACAACTGGGCCCGGCCCCAGGGCCTCGCGGTGGGTGCCTTGTTTCATTTTTGACTCTGTTTTAGTAAGATCATGATCCGGATAATTTTATTGGTTAAATATTATTTCTGTGCATAGTCTCCGAAAAACAGAGAATTTCAAACTGCATGTCCATTGGCAATAGTGGTAAGACTGTATTATTATGCAATGTCCGTTGTCTATGTCTAGACCCTGGCCTAATACCATAAGCGATTATTCAATTCATTTACTCGAAATGCGGCCATCGGTCGAGCCAGTTTGAGCCTAGGTTTTTGAAATTGTGAGTCCTGCACATTTATTTGTGCAGGACTCAAATTACCGTTTGACAAATTACCGATAATTGACAAATTACCGTTTGGACGAATAATTGACAATGCATATTATATACCGTCTACTTTTCAAGATCTCGGGTAGGGCCTACTTTAGCATAGGGGCCCAGGGTCTCAGAGAGTCTGAGGTTCAAACCCCGGTTCGCGTCCGAGTGACCGTCTGACCGGAGCATCTGCTCATGCACTTCATGGCCCCTGGTCGAGTATACTCAGTTGGGCACAGTAGGCCTTGACCATCATGAGCTGTCGCGCCAGTGAGTTAAGTCAAGTTAGGGAACTGAATTCTGGTTCTATGTAATAGAACTGAAGAATCGCTTAGAGAATTAACCTAATCTCGTTATTTAGCTTCGAAAATTGTCCCAGTACAAAGTGAATTAGAAAATGATTTCAATTGCATATGTTCCAAATATCATTCAAATCCAATCTTTAATCCCGGAGATACTCAAGAAAAATTGCTGTATTTGTGTGTATTGGACAATATATTATAGCTCTTCTGCACAAACGTTTCGTGCTGTTTTTCCTAATAATTTCTCGTGATGGTTGGATTGATAATTAAGATTTATGAACTGTGTACGGGCTCCTTAAACTTAACTATCTGTGTGATTGTTATTTCAAACGAATACTTCTTTCAGATATTAGAGGGAAGAAAATTGTGGAAGTTTTGGATTTTGAGTTTTTTGACGAGAAGAATCTAAGCATAGAAATTATGTTACTCATGTTATTTCTCTTCTTTTTTAATGTATTTGATAATTCATACATTTCATAACAATAAAAAAATGTTTTGGTACTATTATATTGTTGGCCAATTTCGTCAAATCAAAAGACGTCGCCAAATGCCACACTATACCAACAGTGGAAGCATTTTCCGCACATGTTTGAAATTAATAATAATAACAATGATGTCAGCATTTGACGACATTTTTGGGATTGGCCACGTCTTTTAATTTATCAAAATTGCTCTAAGGTATACACCTGTTGTATAAACCGAAGTATATAAGTACCTGCGGCGCACACAGGAATTTTTCAAGGGAGGATCCAGGGTCGAAAGTTCACCATTCTCGTGTCATGCTGCAATACGTCCCTCAAAATATTCTTTCGATTTTGTCGATTTTCGGGAACAAAACAGTAAAAAATTAATTATTGAATAAATAATTAACATTAATTATTAAAGTTAATAATTAATAACAAATACTTAATTAAATTTTTCGGGCTATATAAACTGAACAACTCATTGCCGCGACAGCCCATCAGGGCCAAGGCTTTCTGTGCCCATTTTAGTATACGTCACCTTGAGGGCCGAGGTGCATGAGTAGATGTCCCGATCAGGTGGTCGGTCTGAAATGAGACTCCCAGTGTTTAGTCCCCAAGCAAGCTTGGTATTCATTTGTCGATCCACTGAAGGGATGAAAGACTTATTCGACCTTGCTCAGCCCGAGGATAGATCCCCGGACCTGTGGTGTAGAAGCGCGATGCGCTACCATTCGGCTACTGGGCTTCTTTACATACAAAATACATAGGATTATAATCAATAAAAAAAATAATCAAGGACTATGGGAGGGGGGGTTCCGAACCTTGGGACCCTCCCATAGCCCTTGATTTGCGCTACTGATAACCCCCTCCCCTTGTGTGCGTCACTGGTAAGTACCTTTTTTCAATTTTGTTACATTTTTTTAGAAATTGAAAAAGAAATTACCTATTGATTTTTGAAGCTAGTGGTTATACCCCCCCTCCTTTTATTTTCTTTGCATATTCGAACGGGGAAAAAAATTAAATTTACTTCCAGATAAAAAGATTTGTACAGATAAATTTTTATTTTATATTTATATTCTTTTCTTCGAACATATATAAATTGACTCTGTGTGTTAAATATTGTTAATAAAATTGATTAACATTTGTGTAAATTCTATACAAACCTGAAGTATTTTGTCATTAGGTTTAAAATTTAAAAACAATATGTTGTAAATGTGTGTATATAATTACAGTTTTAGAATTTTTTTCTCTCAGAAACTAAACATTATAGGCAAAAAATTTAAAATATTTCCTACTTATTTCGAAAGAAAGCTTTTTGTAAATGAAAAGCTACATAATTTAAATGATATTATTTAAAAACTAAATTCCTTCTTTAAAGTAAGAAGCCATTAAAAGCTACTGAAATGACACTTCATAAAGACTTTTTTTTTCTAAGATGAGTTTTAAAAAAATTTTCTTGAGCGCTGAAATATTTTTTTCTCTAAATTTATTATTTCTTTCGAAAAGATTTAAAATGTAATAACGCACATTAAAAAAAAATCTATCGTTGAAACTTAAACTTACAGCGACGAAACATCTTCCATTCTTATTACAAGCTTAATGAGGCAGCTGAGAAAATGTTTTTTTTCTTTTTTTTTTAATGCTGATTAAAATTTTTTCTCTAAAGGATTAAATGCTAATAAAAACATACAAGACCTCTGTTTTTGCTGTAAGAGTTAATAACATGCGAGTTTTTTATATTATTTAAAAGGGATTGATCGAAAATAAGCCAGAACTAGAGGAGGCTGTATACAGTTGCTGTTATCAAATACTGTAATGTTGTTTAGAATTTTAAATGAGAAACTCTTCGCGATTTGCAACTCCGGTCCTCTATTTTGGTTTATTTTTAGAAGCAATCCTTTTATGCCCCAAATAAGTTGGTTTTAAGAAGCCTGGAAGTAAAAGGTTTTGTATTTTGTTTTCATATATATTTTTCTCTGCTGAAATTATTAGAATTAATCTTTTTTCGAGTATTTCATCTTCTTGGAAGCATATTTATATATTTTTTTTTCGCTTTTGAATAGATTCTTTATGCATGTAAAAATATTTCAAGAAAATTTGATCAGAAATAAGGAAATTTAATCAGATTTCTAGATTTAGAATCATTTTTTATATCTACATCATATAACTAATTTAACTTTTCTTATTTTATGTGAGAGCAATGCATATTTTATATTAAAGTTCTTTTATGACCCAGTGAGTTGCATTGGCGAAATTTGAAACTTTTATTTGCATTTGGAAGGAAGCATTTGATCCAAACTGCATTCACGTGCATCAGTAACTTAATTTTATATTGAAATTTTAGATGTTTTCACTCGATGAATTTTTTCCTTACTAAGCCACGCGAATGGCTACAACGTATAATACTGTGCTCGAAAAAGTATAAGAACATGCTAAAACTTATCTTATCTAGTTAAGTTTGTTCAATAAATGGTGTGCGTATCGCAACTTTTTTTAGCATTATAGTGATTTTATTTTGTCACAGGGAAATGGCGAAATTAGGAATTTCATCGAATCCCTAAGGGAGATGATCACTTGACGGTAGATGTTAAAATAACGTCTCTTCAAGGCCATTTCCATGATGAAAGTAAGTGATTTTATCAAATTCCCGAACTGTTTCAGTGAAATGATGAAATGAACTAGTCAGGATTTGCATTGGCAAAATGCTATGGGGGGGGGGGCCACACCTGGGCGGGCGAGTCCTTGTACTTCTTAACCATACAGGTAGTACTATCGATCCCCTAAATATCAATCCTATATCTTTAAAAAAATGCCACCATAGGATTAACATAGGGATTGATATTTTAGTGTGTAAGCAACCGAGAGGAAAGATGTTATACGTCAAAAAATACCAGCCTAATTTTCTAATTATTTCTTAATTAGTTTTGAATAGGTAATTTGTATTTCATTGACTATTGTTGTTTTACTTACTTCTATGTTTAATAATGCACCATATTTGTTAAATAAACCCTTTTAAACTCTTGACAATATTATTTCATCATTTCACTGAAACAGCTCAGAGATTCGTTCAAATCCCATACTTTTATCAGGGAAATCACATTGAAGAGACGTTATTTTAACATCTACCATCAAGTGATCATCTTCCTTAGGGATTTGATGAGATTCCTAATTTCTTCATTTTCTTGTGACATCTACATTAATACCTCGACGTAAGCTGCCCCGATTTACGTGATTTTCAAATCTCGTCAATTCGTCTTTTGTTTGATAGGGATATTGGTAATGTGATTTAAGAATTTGCCAATCTTCCCAGGTAAATAAATAATTTTAGAAGGGAATTGTGATGACGTTCAAGAACTGCTGGATTCTCACAATCAGGAGCTGACAATTGATGAGCTCATAGAAATGCATGAGCAAGACATTGAAGAACTTAAAACTCAGTTCAATCAGAAGATCGTTTGACAATTGGGAATTTGACAGAAATCCTCAATTTCATTTAAAAAAAGGGTTACAAATTTTAGAAGAAAAAAGAAAAAGACTCGAATGATAAGCATATTTTTTCAACAAAACAAAATGTTAGCATACTACGAGGGAATTTTACGGAAGAAAGAAATCTTTGAGCCCCGGTAGATTGCTTTATTAGATTTTATGAAACGTTCTACATTAAAATAACTTCAGTTTGAGATGCTGTATGTATGTTGAGCGCCTTGCCACTTGTTTGTGTTTACATCGCTTTGCAAATGCCGCGAAGTGAAATGAAGTGAGCATGGGGTGTGCCCACGCAAACGGAGAGTGAGCGTAAACAACATGGCTATCAGGCGTTGGAATAAACAGAGTTTAAAAAAATTTACAGTCCACTTCGTTTGTTGAGTATGACTCAATTTAATTAAATGGAGCTATCGAAGGATCAACGATGTTTGTTACCTAGGATTTTATTAAACCTCTTTTTTTAAGGTATCCAACTACATTCGGAACCGTGATTTTAAAAAAGCGTATAAATGGATAATTTTCATGATATTTAGTGTCACTTAGATTAGACTACATGTATAAAATTGTTTTAAGGACATTTCGACAAAAAAAAGTATTTAAATACAATATTTTGGCAAAGAATTAACTTAGAATAACCTTTTTTCAAAATGTTCTCCTTTTGTGAAAAATACTTCTATTGTGATAATATTTTGCCTGTATATAGCTCAGATCTCTGTACAGAGGCTCAACTAAAATTTTTGAAATATATAACTTAGAAGTGGGTTTATCCATATTTTACGACAACAAAGGGGAGCAATTTTATGAAAAAAACGCCAATAATTATATTTAAATTGGTGGTAACTGAAAATAATGGGAGTTTTTCAAAAATTCTAGTTGAGCTTCTGTAGAGAGATCTGAGCTTTATACAGGTAAAATATTATAATAGAAGCATTTTTAACAAAAGGAGAACTTTTGGAAAAAAAGATTATTCTGGGTTAATTTTTTGCCCAAATATTGTATTTAAATATTTTTTTTTTGTCAAAATGTCCTTAAAACAATTTTATACATGTAGTCTAATCTAAGTGACACTAAATATCATAACAATTATCCATTTATACTCTTTTTTAAAACCACGGTTCCGAACGTAGTCGGATACCTTAAAAAAAAAAATTATTATTTTCTTTCGACTTGCGCTGTTATCACTCAGTCGCACCTATCGCGCAAGTTCGGGGTATTAATGTATTGTTGATAAAATTCTAAAAGGCTAATTTATAGTATTAATTCAGGCTTTTAAATATATCGGGTTTCCTTGCTTCTAAAACCACAGAATGTTTAAAAAAATGTTATTATACATATCTTGGGAATTAAAAAAACACATTTTTATTGTGTTTTGTGATATCGAATGAAACATTTTTTTTAAATCATAAAACTCACTAAATTCTTTTTATGGGTATAGAAATTATTAAATATTTCTTTCTATTATTATATGATTTTTTTTAAAAATAATTCTTTCTCTATGATTATGGGATTTTGTTTCCTCATAGATGACTCCCTCCCCTTATTTTTGGGTAAGGGTTTTGTTAAATTTTACTTCTCAAAGAAAAAAGAAAGAAAAATTCCAGCCAATCCGGCACATTTTCTTCAAGGTCGTTCTTCAAAATTTCTGCTGATATCGTCATCTTGCACACATATCCCTTCACATAATACAACCCACCACTCTTTCTTGTTCCTCTGGCATCTTCCTTAAACGATATCTTTTTTACCCTTGCGGGCTCAATCGATTTTGCAAGAGGGTTACGGGCAGGGGGGACTGAAAAAAACCCCATGAAGTGAATATTTCCCGAATACGATGTTTATTTAAAACGAAAAACCGACTCAACATACTGTTTATGCGTTTTCTCTATTCATTATTTACTTTCTCCGCCCTTATTTACTGCTTTCTTTTGACAATCGTTTCGGAAAAATCTCGCATATCTTCCATGTCTAAGATGGCTCTTTTCCGCAAAGCCACTCTCCAATTTTTCCAAGCAGAGAGAAAGGCACGAAGTCACGAGTGACCTTCCCGCAGAAAATTTGCCGCGTCTGCAAAAAGGATTAAGAAACTCTTCTCATCTCTTAATAAAGATACCTTTTTTATGGTCTTGGAAGAACGAGGAAAGCTGATTCTGTATGCAATTTTGTGGATGGGTATCTCGGGAGGAATGAAGCTTCTTTTTTTTTTTAACCCTTGCACTGTGTCTTTATTTGGAAAGGGAAAAGACATTTCCCGTTTCTTATTTTATTATCTACTGTGGCGGTGCGTAATTCTTGTCGGTAGTTGTTCACCTCTGCTTGGGAAGGAATATAAGTTGGCGATGTTCTTCAAAATTAATAATGATAAAATGCGTGCCCTCTTTGGAATTGTTTTTGAATTAAGGTGTTTTACCTTCACGTCGTTGGAAATTTAAGATTCTTCTTCTTCTTTTTTTTTTTCTTTTTTTTTTTTTGTTATTATTTAGGGTTATAATGCAATATAAAAAAGAGCAATGGCTGTATAAGATGTTTAAACTTGTTAACAGTTTTTTTTTCTTTTATAGTTTAAAGAATTCTGTTAGGAATTAAAATCTGATTTAGTTCTAGTGGCAAAGGGGGATATTATATGCATAGAATCAAATTATTGAACTCATTCGTGTTCTAAAAAAAGAACATTATGCTTAAAAAAGTATTATTTCGAGAAAGCTGGGCACATATATTCAAAAGACTGTCTCGATAAAAGGCGCAGTTAACTCATCTATGCTCTCTCTTTTATACCAAATGTATTTATTTTCAATAATAAGAATGAAATAGGAAAGGAAAAGGAATCTTTTCAAATACACCCAACTCTTTTTTTACACGGTAGATACGTTCCTTAGAAAACCGTGTAAAAAAAAAGAAAAAAGAAAGAAAGACATGGTAAATTTTGGGATATTCACAATCTTAAAAAAACTTGTAAGATGAAAAATCTCTAAATGTTTTCCCAATACACCGTGCAAAAAAAAGTAGTAATAAAATTGATGTTAGGTATTTATAATATATATATAATAATAATAATAATAAAACCCTCATTTTTATTACAAAATAAAATAAAATTAGTGTTCAGTGAAAATTCAGTTAAATAGGGGTTTGTTAAATCGCGCCCGCGGTCCAACTGTATATTTACCCTTATGTTCAAGTAATTAATGCTTTCATTGTGTACTCTGTGTATAATCTTTCGTATATTTTAACACCACATTAAATGAATAATGTGGTCGTAAGATTCATGTCCGGCCATGTGTTCGAGTCCTGATATCATTTAAGATTTATGGTGCTGTTAAACACTTTAAGTATAACTGAGGTTCAAAGACCTCATGTAGTGTGGAAATAAGAAGATCGAGGAACAAGTTCAAAATATTGTTTCTTGCCATAAATTATTCAAAGTTACGAATCCCTCCGCATATAACTTTTATATTGTATTAGTGTGACGTTAATTGAAATGATGTATTTTTATGTGATCGCGGTAGCGTAGTGGTTAAGGTTATGAACTCGTAACTGGAGTGTAGCGGGTTCGAGTCCTGGTGCCACTGAAGACCTGCCGTGTAGAGAGAGCTGTTGCACGTTAAATCCATCGAGCTCAAAGTCCTCCTGACGACGTGGTTTGGTATTTTGATGACGCAAGTGTGCAAGCCCTAGTGTCGTTCTTGTCATTTGACCGCGTAGCCTAAAATTACGAGGTCCGTCGCCTATAGCCCTCTTGTTACTTTATATTTCGACTTAAATATAACTCCCACTCACTGATATATTGTAATTTTTAAAACCCTAATATATTTCTTGCTTTCGTGACTTATAACTTTAAAAAAAAGTGAAGAATGAAAGAAAGAAATTTTTGTAGTAAAATAAAAAATTACAAATCCTTAGGTCATATTTAACTGGAACTATTATATTAACAATTTAAGCGTATTAACATTTTCGTGAGAGCTTTACAATCGTTCCTCATTTTCTACCATTTGTCTTTTTATCCTTAACATTAAAAAAAAAAAATGAGAATGAAGATCATCAAATAATATTTCATCATCTCTGTGTTCTATTTTACGAGTTAGCTGGTGGAATCTCCTATATTCCCCTTTTTTTAAAGACGATTCTTTTTCCTGTCTTCCTTTTTGATCACATTTCCATGCTTTCTTTTTTTAACTTTTAAAACCGATCGAGAGAAAAGAAAAATCTCCTGGAGTGAAAGAATTCTTCTTCCCAATGTTACTACTGTGTTTAAACTTTAAATCTAATGACGTCTTATAGAAAGATGGGGGGGGGGATTCTTTTTTTCCCCATTTCTTTCCCTCTGACATCATTACGAAAGGAAACTGGATTTCCGAATCCCGGAATCTCTCCGTGAGATTTCCTTCAGGTTGTGAAACTTTCTACTTCCTTTTTAAAAGCCGCTTGCCTTTGATATCTAGTTTGCTGTCCAATGCGTTTTCTCTCGAAAGAGCGTGAGTAAGTTGGTGGGGAAAGAAAAAGAAATGAGCCATACACTTTGGGAGTAAAATATTTTGTGTCCAACTCTTTTTGAAATTTTGAGTTTGATAATTCGCTGGCTGAAGCTTTTCATTGAAGTTTGTTTGAAAAGTGAAGTCAGTATTCGTTCGTTTGTGGCTAAAATATAAATACAATCGAACCTCTGTATTGCAAATTTTTCTGTATAGCGAACTTTTTCCTGGAACCTTGAACATTTCACAATTTTCTTCGTAAAATAACCTCTCTCTATATATAGCGGCCTTTTTCTCTTGAGGCTCAATTTTTTTTCTTCCTATTTTTCAAGTATTTTTGGACATCTCAAATTATCCTCTCTTTTAACACATTTTATGGTGGTCATAAATTTTGAACTGGTTTTTATTGGGAGCCTAGTTCGCAAAGTGCGATATATTACTTTGCGGGTTTTTTTCAACTAGGGCACCCCTTCCCCCCCCCCCCCATTGTCCAGTTCTCTTGAAACATCTTTGATATCCCCTTACACCCGCAGTGGAATTGTCTCGAGTCCCGGTGTTCTTGAACTAGTCTCCCATTCATTTATAGCGTTAATTAGTTGCACTGGTACCTACGTTTCTTATAGCTCGAAAATATCAAAACGTAAGTGCGTGAGCATCAAACAAAAAAAAAAAAAATTAATTCTTCAAGAGGTGGATAAAGGCGTTAAAAGAAAAAGGATATTGCTTTAAAATTTGATATTCCTCCGAACAGATTTTATGAATAATTAAACTTAAGGACTCATGTGGTAGTGTATGTTTAGAATGTCTAGTTATAAAATAATATATGTTTAAAATTACTTGTGTACTTTAAATTTAAATATATCCTTAAAGTTCGTTAATTTTAATGTAAAATTATTTTTTTAATGTTGAAAATTAAGTGTATTCCTCCACATTCTTTTTTCTTGTTTTCCTTGTAGTTTTTCTTTTTTTTTTATGGGTAAGATATATATAAAATAAATATATTACAAAAAGGTGTGAATAATTACTTTTTTTCAATAAATAGAGTTTATGAATTTAAAATTTGTTTTATGTGGTTTATGAAGTATATTATAAGTTGAATATCCGTATAATGAATTTTCCATATAACGAACTTTTTTTCGGGATTTAGTGACTTCGTTATATAGAGGTCCGATTGTATATATATATTTGCTGTGTTGTCCACATCTTTACTAATGAAATCAGTGTAACAAGTTTATCGTCTGCTATTGCCGAATAATGCACGCACATGTGGCTGATCGGAGTAGACCCAAAAAATTTCGGAGGGATTTCCAATCCACAGATGAACAGTTTATTACATTCTGATTGGTAGTTCTGTAATAATAAGCCACAACTTTTGGATAGTTTAGTCCCGCGCGGACACTCTGTATATGTTTAAGTACAAAGATTCTTCAAGGAGTTTTTCAAAATTAAAAATAAATTTTATTATACGTGTGTTTTTATATCAAGTAAATTTTGTTTACCTGCTTGCGTAGTTATTGTTGACAAACATGTTCATTTTAGAAGAAAGTTTCTGCAAAAAGAAAAAGTTGGCAATAGTGTGGAATATGAAGTGATTGGTTGGAAACACAAGATTAGTAATCATATGAATATGTGACATCACATTCTGGCTTGACGGTATCAAAAAATTGCTCTTAGTTTTATTAGTAAAAAATAGTGTCAAAAAATCAATTAATATACCGATTATTGAAAATTGGATAGTTCCTTTCTTGCTGTTTACAAATTTACGTTTAAAATAGCAATCTGAATTCATCTTTGGCCTCACAATTGATAGCTATCGCAATTTCTTTTTTCGCAAGAAATGCATCTTGTTTTCAAATGCAAAGGTGTTATTTTCAGTTGTTTACTTTTAGAAATTTCATAAATTACTTCCTTCTGTATAAAAGTGCTGGCCTGGAGAGGTTTTTTTGCTACTTACCAAGATAAAAATACCACTCTCACAACTCTCCTATGTATTTTCGTTGATGAGTTTTCTCAGATGCATTCACATATTGCGATGTCATTTATGTCCTTAACAAGTTTGTCACCACGTTTGATTAGGAGAGACGATAAAAGACGAGCGGATGTTGTCATAAGCTGATATGTCACCTGTCGGGAGGATTGTGGAATACTATCAAATGTCTGGATCTGTTCCAAAAAAAGAGAGTCGAGATTAATATGCCTCCTCTGTTTGATATTAATTTCGGTCGCAGATTGTTGAGCTTTCGCATTTTAAACTGGAATAGTTGTTTTTTTTTAGTCTTATGCGGATATTTTCTATGATACGTAAATACAGTTGACTTAGTTTGACAACTGAATGAAATGCTTTTTGGGGGACTTTTTTTAAAAAATTCTTTTGTGACCTATAATCACTTTATTTTTAGTGTAAGATATAGGCACGTCTGCTTTGTAGTTTGTATGTCATTCAAGCGTTGATGTTGAATATGTTGATAAGGTTGGTAATTTTTGATATCAGCTTTAAAAAATATAGTTCATCTGATTTCAGAAAAATATTTAAACCATTACAATATTTATTTAGCAATCGTTTTGTTATTTGTCCTAAAAGTACATCTGAAACGGACTAAATTTATTCAAAAGGTTGGGAAATTGCAAAATAAAGCAATGAAAGATTTATTACTTCGGCCATTCTGGAGGGCTGATGTACATTCTATCTGGCATGGCTTAAAGTCCGCACGTTGGCGTGGTATTGAAATTTGGAGTGTTTGGCCCCAGCATAAGTGGTCACTTAATCGAGTTTCAAAATTGCGAGGTACGTCGCCAATTGTGCTCGTGTTGTTTAGGATGTTTTAAAAAAATCGGTACTTACGTATTATCGCAACCTATTGGCGACATTAAGTGAAACGAAGCACCTGGAAGCACCATTCGGCACATATGAAATCAGGGTTGCCAACTGGATGAGTTATTAATAGAGTTGGCGATTGTTGCGATAAAATACGTAAGTACCAAAAAATCCAATCCAATTGGCCATTCTGTTGTAATGAAAATTGAATCAACATATACGTGTTTGGGTTAATATATATCTGTAGTTAACTGATGCTTTTTGTATAGCTATTAACAAATGGAATTGAACCACTTGTCCTGTGGATAATAAAGATCATGGCACTTATCTGATAAAAATGAAAACAAACATAAAAGGATTGCATGGTCACTCATGGAATCGAATTATTTATGTTTTGTCTTTATTAATGTAAATAAAATAATGTGATAAACATAATTTATGTTTTTTTATAATTTTCAAAAAAACTTAGAAAATCTATGCAATTTGCCTATTGGCCATAAAGCTCGTATACCTCTGTTAGTCATCACACAGTTAATTTACCTTATAATTTATTTTTCAGTTAATAGTCGAATATTATTCATTCTTTTTGAATTATTTCTCACAGGAAGCATCTTGTCTTCGATTCATTCTAAGATGCTAGTAACTGGTGTATTTACTTTTGAGTGTTAAAAATTTGTGTTATTTAAATACGCAAAAGAGTATATAATGTTTTGGAGAAATTGGAATTAATATACAGCAGGAGTACTCAACCTTTTTTTCGTCCGGGTCACATACATATGACTTAGTTGTGGGGGAGGGGGCGTGATAAGATCAAGGACATTTAAAAAGCAAAAAATTGATTAAAGTATTAAAATTCATAGTTTTAGATTATATATTTTAGAACTATGGTAATCTCCATCAAACTCAACTTAAAAAAATATGTTATATGCATTTCTTAACCCAGTTACAAGGTAATTTCGATTTCCTTTCATCAATGATCCCACGCCCCTTGTTTGCATATTATTGTCGTAAAAAAAAGCTGCCATGATTGATTGATTTTTTTTTCTTTTGACAAAGCCTCGCTTATTTTTATTTCAGATATTTATTTATGAAGTGCAGGGTGGTAGCAAAGAGTTTTTACGAAATTCCAAACTGAAATCAGTATTATTTGTCTAAAATTTGTTCAAACTTGCTTGTGCATTTTTGTTTCAAACTTATGCAAATACTTTTTGATTTTGCTAAAAAAATTAACTATAAGAACAAATTTTTCTGATTTTATCAAATAGTACATCGTAAGCCTTTTAAGAAACATTCTAACAATTTCTGTATCAATTCATATGTTATCCTTAACACTTTCATAGGTCTATTAATATCTATAACGTAACAAGTTTTATAGCATGCTTTTGTTCCCTCTGAATTGTATTACCACCGAAAATATGTTTTTTTTTGCTGTTGAAAAGATTTTTTTAAAAAGCAAATTTATCTCGTCTTGAGAGATATCCTCAAGAGCTATTGAAAGAGTTGTGCTTTGTGGTATAGTGAGGAGCAAAATTACATTTTTTAATGTAAAACATTTTCACTACAAATCAAACAAATTGTTGACCCATGTTTGTTTATCTCAACGAAATAGTCAAGATCACAATCGTCTTGAAACAACGTATATTCAAATATTTTTCGCGTGGAAGGCATGAGGGTTAATTAAAAATTAGTTTCGCCTATAAAATGGTCGCTAATTCACTGTTATTTTTTATCATTAAGCATTACTATTACAAAAAGGAAAAAATAAAATCAAATTGCAATTTGTATTTGCACGACATCGATAGCAAAATTTATATATTCGATCGCTTCATTGATAAAATTTCTCGCTAAATTTTTAATACTTTGTTCTTAAATAGATTGAGTTTGTTAGTTCAACAGACCATGACCGGGCCACTCAGAAAGGTCCGATGGGCCACATACGACCCACGAACTGCAATTTGAGTATCGCTGATGTACAGCTTATCAATTTCATAAACATAGGTCACGAGCAAAAAGATGTCTGATACCGCCCGTTTGATATGATATCCCATTTTTTGTACTCACTCATTTTTTATATGTGTTAATGGGTCAACTTGGTAGACTGTCAAATTGTTTTGTTAACTGCATTTTTCCGCCCAACGCTTTCGATAAGGCATATCTTGTAGGCGCCTATGGATTACTTTGTCCCTTTTCCGAAATCAAGCACCACGTATTGGCAGTTTTATGTTAGTGTTTAAACACTTTTAACAGTAAGTAAGAAAGTTACAATTTCGCGCATAAATACGAATATTTTCCCCTTTAAAAAAAATCTAGATTTTATGTTGTTTTCAAATGAAAAACTATTCGAACATTCAATTGTCTTTAGTTAAGTAATTTATTGATTTTTTTTCTTTTAAATATATTTCACTAGAAAGTTTTATTTTGGTTTTATTTAGTCAAAAGGAAATGACCATTGTGGGACTAAGTAATAATACATATAAATTTCGATTGTTAATTTCATATAGAAATGTAGCTTTCAAAAACATTTTTTTTTTTTATTAATTCCATTTTTTTTAGAAACGTAACCTACTTAACTTTCATAAATTAAAATCATTTCTTATTATAAATATATGTTTAGATGTACTATTAAAAGAAAAGTTATATTTTCGGGGAATTCTCTCAGTGTCTTCTCTGCCTTATATTAAAAGGAGAGAAAAAAAGTAATTGATGAAAATGTGAGACCACAGTCTTAAGTAACTGTAACCATTGTCCCATTATAGTGATTGATTGTGCACTATATTGTCCTAGAAATTATAGGTTTTGTCATCCGGTTTCAACGCGTCTTTTAGTTCAGCTCTGTAATGGAAATAAATGGTTTGGGGAGCAAAGTGGTGAAATAGTGTAGTGCTAAACACGATGTTATAGGGTGTACCAAGTAAAATAAATAATTGCTTGTCTTTCTCCTACTGAGAATAATCTGCAATTGAACTGCATTGCAGTTAGAAGATTGAAAAGATATGTTCTCTAGTTTAATGCTACCATTTTCTAAAGAATAATTATTTAATAGTTTTCAATAGTTCTTTATTTCAGAATTGGTTCACTTTTTTTTAAAAAAAAATAATAAACAAAATCTTCAAACATAGACTGAATTGGCTATAAATTCATGATGATGGTGTGATAAATGCAATCCCGTGTTCTACATTGAATTCAAAACTGACATTAGACTCGCAGTTGCTGTGTTATTTAGATAACATTTGTAATTTAATATTTTTGCAAAGATGTTCAAATATTATGATTCTCCAAAAACTTTTTTAGGATTAAAAAAAAAATAATAATTCTTAGATTGTACGGGTAGATTTAAATCAAGTGCAGTAGCGCACACAGGAATTTTTCAGGGGGGGGGGGCCCCGGGGGCGAAAGTTCACCATTCTTGTATCATGCTCCCTTTGATTTTGGCGATTTTCGGGAACAAAACACAGTAAAAAACTAATTATTGAATAAATAATTAGCATTAATTAATAAAATTAGTCATTAATAACAAATACTTAATTAAATTTTACTTACTATATACTCAGAATTATAATCAATCGGAAAAAAAATCGAGGGCTTTGGGGAGGGTCCGGACCCCCAGGGAACCCTCCCCTCTTGTGTGCACCACTGATCAAGTGCATTTCGTTTACTTGTGTTCTTTATTATTGTTGACAAATATGTACTTCTTAAAGAGAATTGTTCTTAAAGGAAAAGTTAAATAGCTCACATGAACTTGATTGGCTGAAAACACGTGATTGTAGCTATCATTTAACTAATGACGTCTTATAAATTTAACCCATTGTGTAAAATATATTTTTGGCAATTGGCTGAG
>BMAV01017862.1:149857-177412 GCA_019973955.1 Trichonephila inaurata madagascariensis | reverse complement strand
AGGGCGTAACTTCCCCCGCTAGAGAAAAGTCCTATTCAAATCGTGAGTAAAAAGGGTTCACTTTCGGTAATTTCACACCGAGTCTGAGTGAGTTCACTGGCTCCAAATTCGCCGTGCTCTTTCGCACTCTCTACCGTTCCCTGATCTTCCAAGTTAGGAGACCGCCGTACTTCGCGGGCTCGTTATCGCTTTTTTCTATCGCTCAAAGGACGTCCAAACTGCTCCCTTCAAAATCTAGTCTCTAGTCCGGAAACTAGATTTTGATATATCCTCTCTATAATATCCTCTCTATCTCTCCTAATCATCCTTCTTTGATCTCTTCGTCGGACTCAACCCCTCTTGTTCTTTTGCCGCCTTCCGATCTCGGCTCCCTTGATCTCTTACCCTTCTGCCGCGCCAAATTGGTCTCGTTTCCTGTTCTCTCGTCCAAGAGGCGCCGAGGCTGGGTGCACATTTGTACGTTTTCAGACGCGCCGTCGTCACCGAATTGCGGGAAAGTGAAAACACAATGTTAAGGCGCCTCTTTTTGACAGTCCGGTCAGTCCGGGAAAAGGTTCCGAAACTTGACCACCAGTTACGAAATTCCTTCCCAGAAATTAGGGAAATGCCTGGAACTTTTTCGGAACGTCTGTCGGCAAGGCGCAAGGGATCTGTTAGCAAATAGGGGGAAGAGATCGGCTTCGTCACAACGTCTTAATATCTCACTAAACACTCTTTCTTTTATTAATTTCTTAATTTCTGCAATCTACCAACAAAAGAGACTAGGAGGCTATGACTTATTCTGTATTCAGCAATTCGCATTTTAGGGGAAAAGCTTGAAAAATTTGCTTTTGTTATACTTATAACTGTGACTTCCAATTTGTCTCACCCTTACTATAGAATGAAAGACATTAGAAAATTATATACACATTGGCAATAATACCGTAACATTCCATAAATTAAATGAAATAAATGATAGGTAGCTTCTTAATGCCCCCCCCCCTTTATTTTCATATATCTTCCACCATAATCCTCTCGAACATTGATCCCTGGTATCGAGGATAAATAAAACAATGGTACACCCCCTGCCACCCTTTAGGCTATGTGGAAAATCGTATCCCATTCGTCTCCCGATTGGTGTCATATGTCATCGCCAAACGATTTATTTGCCGAAGTGTTATCCGGCGAAGAGAGGGGGTTGTTCTTTTCTTAATAATGGATGGAGAAAGGTCACACTATTAGGTGGACAGGGATTGCTGTTCTTTGACATTGAAGGGATTCTTTACTTTATGGGGTTTTATTGCTGAGAAAATTGAAAGCGAATTGTTTGTAACCTCATTTTGACCCTTTCGGGTATTGATATGTCTTATTTAGAATGATAGAGTACAGAGGGTATGGTGTTATCTGTTTTCTGTAAGTTTGCTCAATACTTCTCTTAATTTTTTTTTCTTTTTGATTTATGTCGACAATAGTTTATCTATTTCTCTAACTTTTAACTAAGATATAATTCTTAATTTTCTATCTTATAAGGTGATGAAGACGATTCAGAATGTTGCGATGCCATTGATTCATTCGCGAACAAGGTCCCTGATCATGCGTGTGACATCATAACTGTGACGTAAGGATTTAAAGTGATGTTATGCGCGCCTGTCACGGATTGGTTCGTGATTGTGTCACTAAATGATGTCAGATGGTAGAATTTGATTTAAAAATCGATGTCGCGTAGTTGTGAATTAGAATGAGATGTAGAATTAGAGTTCATATGCATGTCTCTGTGCTGTGCTTTTATAATTGTTGTAATATTGTGTCCGATAAACGTTGCATAAGGTATTTACAGAGCTTGTCTAATAAGAGTTGCAACACAGTATGTTTAACATATTTACAACATTACGAAACTTGAATTGAAACTCTAGTAAACTGTATGAATATGCTGCTGAATTTGAAAATTGTAGCAGAAAATATAAATTGACAGTTTTTCTTTAATATTTTGTAGGAAGCTTAAACTTTAAGAAAATTTTAGACAATAGGAAAATAACTAACGAAAAACATGTGTAAAATAAATTAAGTGTTGGCACATAATTTTACATTTATTCTTATTTTCAATTAATTTACTTTATAATTTTGGCTTTATTAGCATTTTAGGTAATGTTGCACCCATGATAAAATTTTAGATATCAAAAAGTAAACAAGTGCTTATTTTTTTCACACTTCCCAGACACTAAAATGATTTGATATTAACAGTATTAAGAAAACTATTTTATTACCGGATGCAGTTGATGCCGTAATATCTTATTTTTTTAGTTTTAATTTTTCCTGAAAATAAATCATGAATGGGTTAAAAGCACACTGTGAAGATGAAAATTGAATTTTCTGAATTCGCATTTGTGTGTGTGTGGGGGGAGGAGACCATTTTGTACATACAGATTATGATTATTGTTATAATTGGCGAGATCCGTTGTTTTTAATCTGATTAGCTCTTGATTGATACAAAATCTCTTGTAGCACATTTCTCACATCAGTATTTCTTTAAATGAATTTATTTGTTTTAAATATTTCATAACCTTAATGGTAAAGGCATTTATAACCAAATTTATAGCTAATCAGTGTGGCTTTCTTGAGTCAGAATTTCATTCTTACACAGTTTCAAACAACAAAATGGGGAAATTAGAATAAAAATTTAACTTGATTCAGAGTATTGTTACGTAAATCAGGATTCGAGGTTTTTATGCTATCAGTCTCGAAGAGCAAGACAGTTCTTCAGAAGTGATGAAAATTTACTGTCGATAAAAAAATCCTTTAAAATGCAGGATACAACAGTACAAATTTGTCAAGTAAATCCCCGAAAATCTTCACACATTCTACAGCACTCAGACACAACTATCAGTGGCTAGAAATACAAATACGTAATGTATTCGCAAGCACTCGCTCGTCCTATTCGATAGCTGAAGTAATAACTAATCGCTGGTCGACTCGATCAGCTAACTCAGCGACTCCCTATTTATAGTCTGCACGTATTCTTCTCAAAAAATCCGCTTACGTCACTTATCGTGATATTAGTAGATTTATCTTGCAATTTCCAGAAGAATCCATAGGTTCACCAACTAGCCAAAAAGGATGCTGGTTTGGCTCTATCGCCAAGTTTCTTTTGAATCGTCATTATTATGTGAAGAACAGTGTTGCTTACGAATGTTACTATTTCAACACGAAATAAATATAATAAAAATTAATGTTAACGTATAACACATCCAGAAGTAAATTATTTAGACTATTTTAAGCATTCATTGCACGAAATTCGTAACAATATATTACATGCGAAATGCTTATTTTTTAAAAAAAACAACAATTTCCAAATAAGAAATGGTATTAATTATCATTTGTATATACAGGTTATTATTATTAGAAATTGGATTATTTGGTAAATAGGCATTTCATTGAATGTATGTCATGCAGTTTTTTTTTTTTTAAAACATTAAAATAATCCTTTTTAAACTAAGAAATATGTTCCTACGACCAGTAAAAGCAAATGAAACTTTATGATGAACCCTTTAAAAACCTTGAAACGATTTTATAAACTAAACTATTGTTTTTTCCCGCTTAAATAAACTATTTCTACTACTCTGACTTCATCACCAACAGGAAAAAAACACTTCCGATCCTTTCAAATTGTCATCCCATTCGTTATGTATGTTACTTTAGCACGCAAAGGTTAAACGTCAAAGCTATAAAAGAATAGAATGTTTTCATTATATTTGCCATCATCCCCCTTTTCGAAACACGAAATGAAATTGATGCGTCTTTATTTTGAAAGCACTTTCAACATTTGCTCTCCTTTATGAACGTTCGAATTTCTTCCCTACCCCCACCCCACCCCTGGATCACTTGACTGGTATTAGAAATATTAACTGCCTCGTAAAATCCCTTAAGGTATTGAACTGAAAATTTTAAAGAATAATTTAGAAAAAGATGTTCCTTAAGTGTCTATTTTATGAGTCTCATTAACTAATTCAGCGTTATTGATTTTCGTTTTTCTTCTGGATGTTCTTAAGAAATAGTAGGAAAAAACCATTAAAATGTAATTATTAAATCGGAAGTCAAATATTTATTCTTTAGGTCATATAAATTGTAATTTTTGTTCGCATTTTTCATGCGTTATCGATTTTCTAGCTAACGTTGTAGCACACACAATATGTTTCGCTACTGATGTGTAATTTGTCACTTAATGCTTCAAATCAATTTGTTTTTCAGGGGCATAGTGAAAGATTTAATTACAAATAATGTTGTTAGTAAAAATAATTCTGTTAATGATTTTATCGGTTGGATAACTATATATTTTTTAAAAAATTGCCTTTAAGTTTTGAATAATTCGAAAGTACCTTTTAATGCAGTTGAGTACTCATTATTGTTGTAAAGAAATTTGTTAAAAGTAAAAATTAAAAAACACATTTCATTTCAAGGTTTTTTCCACCCCTCCCCCCCAAAAAAACGTCCTTTTTAATTAATTCGAACTGGAGAAACACTGCATTTTTAATAACTCTTTGAGTTATATTTTTTATCAATATTGATTGGAATTCTAATGAAATAATGTAATTCAGAATCCAAATTAAAAGAAAAACATAGGTGTATAACATTTCACTATAGTTTTTGTACTAAAACAAAATACGCTTTCCGAGCTGAAAAGAGTCTTAAAAATTGCATTTGTGGAAAATTTATATGCACATTATCCAATGAAAAGTGAGCTATACGCGGTGCAACCCTTCCTGAACCAACGGATATATAACACTTCTTTTTAGGTGTTAAAGAGATAACATTGCTGTATAGTTTTAAGAAACTAACATCTGTAAATAATTGTACGTGTAGATAATTTAAGAGTACATAAAATATATCTGCGTTTTTAAATAAGTGAACCGCCCAAACAAACGAAGGAGAAAAAACATTGTTGTTAAAAGCATTCAATTGACAACTCTAAGGCTACTTCTAATAATCATTTCTTTTTTCCCACTTGAATTCATCGGCCAGAGGTGGGGAACCCGCGGCCTCTGGGAGCTTCTTGTGCGGCCTTAATAAAAAATAGTACTTGTATTAATTAATATTTAATTATATATATAGATATAGATTACAACAATTTTCAAATCAATGGAATTAAAAAAAAAGAACGGCGTGAATGTTTTTATATTTCAATGACTATTTGTGGTACTAGGTGGCCAATGGTACATTTCAAATGTTAGAACGCCACCTAGTGCAACACTACCAGACATGTTATATGATCTCTAGACAGAAATTATTTTCTTACTATTATTGTCGTGACTGTTTCCATGTACGTTAATACGTATTTTTTACATGAAGGCATTTAAATATTAATCTGAGTATTAATTGTAATATTATTGAAGTGTTTTATTGTAAGTTTCTGTGTTGACTGACATACAATAAGTGGTAACTAAAAAGATGCTTGCGGCTTTACTTATGTAAAACTAGTAATTTACTGGTAACAGGCTCGTCTCGTGTTGCTCACGGCCAATGTGAAAGTCTAGTTAATGTTTTACTTACTCTGTGGGTTTACTAGTCCTTTTGCATTATTGTATCTCTAGTAAGTTTACATTTTCACAGAGAAATGATTTATAATATTCGTTTCTTATTGAATTCAAAAATATCCTATATTGTAACTTTTTCTGTCAAATAATAAATAAGATTTTGTGTGTGTGTGTGTGTGTGATATTTCTATGTAATGCACCAGTTGTTGTAATTGTACAAGAACTAATAATTTCATAAAAATCGCATTTGTATGTACATTAATTCGTGTGTTCTCCTTAATTACTGCCTAATTTACATGTGGCCTTTTAAGGTATCCGACCACGTTCGGGACCGTGATTTTACAAGCGTATACATGGATAATATTTATGACATTTAGTGTCACTTAGATTAGAAAATGTATATAAAATTGTTTTAAGAATAGTATTATAATAAAAAATTATTTAAGTACACTATTTTGAGAAAAAAATGAACATAGAATGACCCATATCCAAAATTTTCTCCTTTGTGGAAAATGCTTCTATTATAATAATATTTTTGCCTGTATATAGCTCAGACCTCTGTACAGAGGCTCAACTAGAATTTTTGAAATATGTAACTTAGAAGTGGGTTTATCCATGTTTGACGACAACTGAGGGGAGAAATTTTAAGAAAAAAACGCCGATAACTGTAACTTGAATGTAACTCTGAAAATAATATGAATTTTTCAAAAATCATAATTGGACCCCCTGTACGAAGGTCTGGGCTATATACAGGCAAAATATTATTATAATGGAAGCATTTTTCACAAAAAGA
This sequence comes from Trichonephila inaurata madagascariensis, assembly GCA_019973955.1. NCBI lineage: Eukaryota > Metazoa > Arthropoda > Arachnida > Araneae > Nephilidae > Trichonephila > Trichonephila inaurata. The sequence goes on along the minus strand of BMAV01017862.1, from coordinate 171,112 downwards.
GAACATTTTGAAAAAAGGTTATTCTAAGTTAATTTTTGGCCGAAATAGTGTATTTAAATAATTTTTTTTTGTCAAAATATCCTTAAAACAATTTTATAAATGTGTTCTAATCTGAGTGACACTAAATATCATGAAAATTATCCATTTATGCTCTTTTTTAAAATATCGGTTCCGAACGTAGTCGGTTACCTTAAATCAAAATGTTGTAGTTGTTCTCACTTGTATTTTTTCTTAACTCACCTTTAGGGGATTTTAGAATATGTTGGGCGGCGTATTGGGGCATAATACGAGAATGGTGAACTTCCGACCCTTCTTACATCAATAAATTTCATAAAGTTTATTGATATGAGAACCTTTCCTTTTGAATGACCCGTGATCAGTGTGGCGCACTAGGCAGTAAAAAAAGACATTTGATTTGTTTTAACATTAATATGCTGTTTCTTTGGAATGGGGGTAAGGAGAACTAGTAGAATATATCCGCAAATGGAAAAATAATACGTTATATATATATAAATATAATATGAATTCTCTTTATAAATTCTAAAAGAGAACTAAACTTGCTAACTTCTCTGAATTATAAAATCAGCTTCTTATGTCCGAATCAAAAATTAGAAACACAATAAAGTTTCAAATATATTGAATCAGACTATATAATTAGGCTTAAAAACAAACATAGTAATAGTAAACAGAATCGTTAAAAAGATTACAAAATATATGGGAATTACGAGATGTCCACTAAATTCACGAACAGAAATATCTCAAGAATTATTGTCCAAATGTGGCCGCGGTAGCCTGGTAGTTATAGTCTCTGGCTCTTGGATGGTGTGTCGTCATATCTCTGTTGTTGCTTTATATAATGCGACGTTAAATTAACACTCACTCACTAGAACAAGGGTGGCGAACCTTTATGGATCTACGTGCCATTTTTTCTAAAGAAGTGTTTAATGAGGTACAGACGTGCCTTCAAATAATTTTGGCTTGTGGTTATTGGAAAAATAATAAAACTAAGTACTATATATATAACAACACAAAACTATTTACTACGAAAAAACACCTTTCGCGCTGTATATTTAATGTTTTATTTTTAACTGTAATGCACGTTAAGTAACATCAGTGTGACTTCTGTTATTGCCGACTGGAAGACCAATAACTTACATTAGGATTGTAAGATGCTACTTTTTGTGGAATACATGCTGAATTGGAGTCATTTGCGAAGTGATTTGAAAGCAATTAATTATTTTTGCTATGGTTCACTTTTTTTGACAAGAGGGTTTGTTATTTGTTTCAAAATACCGTTTTACAGACGATGTTCTGCATACCGCTATTTCAGAACATAAAACACTCACCACTTTGTCGCCTTTACTAATAATGCCGTGTTTCTTGGTCCACCAAATTTGAAATTCTCTGTTACACTTACTGCCTTGCACTTTTTGTTCTTTTGCTTAACTAGCCATGTTAAATAACAGTTAAAAATCGTAAATATGATACAGATAAATTTTAAAATACAGTCGTGTCAATGCGTACGATATGCGTAGACAGACTTTTCATCGTAAGCAATTGTAGTCTACGACGTAACTAAGGCAAGACAATAACAAACGAGTGCGCTCCATGCTTCCCTGCGACCGATCGCTCGTGTGTTTGTTCGTAATGCATCATAATGAACTTTTAAATTTTGAAATAAAGTACAAACCATTTTGATCACTGACGTGCCAAATATATTTTCTCTCGTGCCATGAATGGCAGGCTTGCCACTGGTTCGCCATCCCTGCACTAGAATGTCTAATAATGTAAGATGTCGTGTAGGGAAAAGGTCAGGTGTTGACAGTGTGTACCGTAAAATTCGGCGGATAACGCGCACCGCCGTATAACGCACAACCTATAATTTCAAGCTGCAATTTTTAATTTTTAGGTATGTTCGCCGTATATAACGCACACCTCTTTTTTTACAAAGAAACCTGAAATGTATAGGCACAATGCTCTAATGTTTTGAAATAATTTATTCGAGGTATGCCAAGTTTCAAAAAAAAAAAAAAAAAATAGTATACTTCTAGAACTACAACCCTTTAAGTTCATAAGAAATGTCATTTCTTTTAAATAAACAGTATTGTGTAACGTATGTAGAAGCTTAATTTTTGTCTATGTCATCTTTCTTTTAATTTGTAAAGTTATCGTTTTTATACTCGGCGTACAACACGCACCCATAAATTTGGATCTTATTTTTTGTATTAAATGTTCACATTATACACCGGATTTTACGGTATTTATATTTTATGTGTGATTGTGTTTGAATATATTTCGTACGTAATTGTAGCATAGTTAAAAGATTGTTTTACGTTTTTTTTCAAAAGATGTGATTATTTTATGTTTGATTTTATATTGTATAACATTCAAATATTAATCGTATTTTCTTTTCTTTTCAGGTAAGTTATATATTCCTGATGGATTATTATTGCTATTGCATCTCACGTGAGTCATCCGAGTTTATTAGTCTTTTTCTCATTAGTTCTCATTTTATACCCGCCGTATAATATGCACCCCTTAATTTCGACCTTAATTTTTGTGTTGAAAGTGCGCGTTATACACCGGAGAGATGATTTTACGGTATATATATATATATATATATTGTTTTTCCACATTCAAATTTCAATAATAAATTTTAAATGGTATGGTAGAAAGATGAAAAGGGATTATATAGATAATATAATATATATCTATGCAATTATTGGAACATAAACTCTATGGCTCATCAGATGTTTGATACATAAAGTCAAACACAATTCATTTTTCTTTTGATCTTTTCGAAGTAGTATATTGGCTAGTGAATATATTTGTACAGCTCAAGTTATTGTGCAGAAAAAACACTATAGTTTGGGAAGGAGAGGTCCGCCTATAAAAACAAGAGAATTGTATTACATACCTTGATTGGTGGATGGGGCAATGCCGATTTAAGCTCATTTCGGGCCCTGGATGCAGAAGATCTACAAGCCCCCTTGGCACTGCAGGATCGAAATTTATAACCAGAAAATCTGGTTAAGTCTAACTTATCCGGGCCCTTCTGAGCCTCTCCGGGTGGCCACGATAGCCTGGTGGTCAAGGTATCGGATCATAGCTGGCTTGTCGCGGGTTCGAGCCCAGTACCACTAAAGACCTGCCGTGTAGGGAAGAGCGATGCATGTTGAATCTGTCTATACCTCAAACGTCCTCCCGTTGGTGTGGTGCTGTAGTTAGGTAAGGGGGTGCTAGCTCAGGTGTTGTCCTCGTCACTTGACCATGGTTCAAAATTACGAGGTCCCTCACCATAAGCTCTTGTGTAGCTGAAGGGTGTGACGTTAATATTCACTCACTGGGCGCCTAGGTGCCCGGCCCAAGCGCCCAATGGATAAACCGGCACTGGGACGGGGTATAAACATTTTGTGTGTAGAGTGCGTGGCTGTATGTAGAGTTGTCAGTCCTAATCAATGTTAAATGTTAAAATTTAGGTTTCTTGACTTAATTTTTTGGAAAGCCCATTTGATTTAAATGATTTTTACTGTATTTTTTGAAGAATTGAGTGACCCTATATGAAAAAATTATGGAATTTTCCTTAAATTTATATAAATATTGAATTCCAATCGTTAGTATGAATACATCTCCTTCACTATGGGTAAAGGATTCTTATTATTTCTTTGTTCAATTATCAAATGAAACATCTATCTAGTAGTTTATTTTTTTTTTTGATTATTTTAAAGGGGGGAAAAGTTAATAATTGGTAAACAAGTCGGGATTTGAAATTCTTTGATGACTGGATAGATTAGTAACTGAAAAAAATTGATATGTTTTTCTGATCCCGAAGTTGTTCACTGAGATTAAAGTATATTTTATTAATATGTAATATTTGCGAATCTATTAATATAATTCTATTGTTAGCCAATGTATTAAAAAACTACTCATTAAATATATTACAAAAGAAAACTATGCGTTAGATGTAAATCGTCGTATATTTACCGCACAGCAGCGTTCATTTCATGTTAAAACAGAACGTATTTCTATGGAACGACAACACCGCTATGATTTATCGGAATTTCAATATTCGGTTCTGTGATTTCTTTTTTTAGTCTTCAACATTTTATTGCTTTCCTTGCCAAGTTATAAACACTCATTCCTCTTTCTATTTTCGTGATAAAAACTGATGACCATCAACGTGAAACCCTTTTTCTGAACTGAAATAAGAGCCACAATATTTCCTCCGCCCGGCTCATTTTTTCCCTCTTCGGATTGAAAGACAGGGCAATCATCATTTCAAGTAAAATCCCTAATATAACTCTTTTGCTCCCTGCGATTTTCCCTTCTGTCTGAGCCTCTCCATCTTCCCCAGATTATTCCCCATAAAAATCCATTTCCGCTTCATGAAACGAACATAACTACTCGCGATATCCGGTATCTGCCATCCCGATGTCAACTCGGTGGCCGGATTTGCTTTTTTATCGTCCGGCATTTTTTTTTAGGACTCTGCACTGTGCTGCCTGTTTTTTGATGACGGTGGGGTTATATATTACTGGGATAGACGAGATGGTGGAATCCGGGGAAAAAATGCAATCGATTAAGATTTGTTTTGTTATGAAGACTTCTGAGATTGGTATGCGATACTTTTTGTTATAGGATTATGTGTTGCTGGAATAAAATTTGTTTTTGTGATATGAAAATAAGTGAGAGAAATTTCAGAGATCTTATATAAGTGTTATATAGAGTATATTTTGAATCCCTTTTTACTGAATGTTCTAATAAATTAATGTTGCTGTTCCCTCGGGAACTTATTCATGGTATTATTTTCTCCAGTGGGGCTATACTGTCTTTTGTTAAAGTTGTGATACCCCGCGTCCCTGGGGTATCATCTCTCCATCCATGCGACCTATATGTATAGAGATAAAAGATTGACCACTCGAACCTTCCATAATAAATCTAGTTGATTATTATCTCAATATATATATTAAGCAATGCAACACAAGTCTTACTTAAGAGGAAAACGATCAGGAGTGATATGACATAATTAACAATCTTAGCAAATAGCGCATTAAATCCTACTCACTATCTTTATGATAACTTAACCTCCGAATCTTTATCTATAGCCGATTCCTTAACTAGCTAGATTCCGGTCTATCATTAAACTTTAATAAGGAAGCTCTTACCGCTATCACACGGCAATCAGCAACCAAGCTTTAGATCTTGTCTTCTATCCCTTTAATCTTCTCTATATATCTTATACTTATATACTTCTCTATATACTATGCAACTTTCTGACTTCTATATGGTTCCTATAATACTCTCCGGCCTCCAGTCGACCTTTTTGCGAATGCAAAAGCTCCAATATATATATATTGGAATGAGATATGCCATTCTGGCCCCAAAGAGGATTAATAAAAGGCGCGATAAAGCCCCGTCACAAAGTGTGTGAGTGGTGTGCTTTCGTAATCTTTAATTCTTTTTCTTTCTCCATCCTTCACTTTCTCCTTTCTGTCTCCTCCCTACCCTTCCCAACCATTTTGTTAATTTTACAAAGTTTTATAATTTTGATAATGTAAAATTCTTTTCTTTTGGTTTAATTATTTTTATTTCTTATTTTACATTTATTCTAAAACCCTATATAAAAACCAGCTCATCCTATCGATGTATGAACAGCAGAGTAAGCAAGATCTGTAGTACTTAACCCGGGAGCAGTCGCGCGGGGCACAGTGTCACCCCAGGCCCACGAAATCTTTAATTCTGGGAAAACTATTTATTTCTTACCAATGACCTTGACAGTATCCTCCTATATGTCAGTCTTCATGGGAACTAAAAGGTGTTTGTCACATATATAAATCTTTTTGGGGAGTGGCAAATTTTTTCTTACAATCTTAAGGTGTCTGGGGTGACTGAGCTTCTCGCGCGACCACTTTTTTTCCAAAATATTTCCTAAGAACAGATACATTTTTCCCCTTTGAACGACATAGTCGTTTTAAATGCTTTGTTGTATGACTCATTATGGTTTATAAATGTAAATGAACAGAATAAAAGAAAGAAATGGTATTCTGTGCGATATCTATTGGATGAAGTTGAAATTGATCAAGCAAGAGAACCTTAATAGTGCTTATTAATCATGATAATGATAGTAAATTTGAGAAAAGTGATGAACATGAAGCGTTTGAATAGAAAGGGAAATTTTCAAATGCTACCTAAAAAACTCCATCAAGAAAGGTATAAAGCTACAAGTGTATCACAAGACACACTGCACCCTGTCGAAAAGACACAAGCAAGAAAAAGTTCATCAGGCTATTTGTCAACCATCAAAGGACAATAAAACTACAATAACTGGAACAAACTATGGCAATTTTGCCTTCAAATATCATTCCTATAATGTTAGCGAAAAGTGTCTGTGATTTGCGTCCTTTATTAAAGTTACGTACATTTGAAACATTTTAGTTCAGTTTGATTGGATTTTTTTACAAATTATCAAAGAAAAATGGAAAAAAAAAGTCCTTAAAAGTAGGTAAGTGTACTTTCTCTTAGTTAAATTATTTATTGGAATTACGATTTTTATCGGGTACAATAAAAATAATTATTAAAAAATGAATGGGGGGGGGGGCGAATTCAGTCAGAGCACGTGCGACCACTAACGTTAATATCAAGTGAGTGCCTTCTCCCGGGCTAAATGTTTGACCCCCCACCCATTTTATGTGTTAGCCAGACGTCACGGACCCTCAAGATTTTAAACACCCCTTCCTCTCTCATGGACACATGACTGAGTGATTAAAAGGTTCATCAATAATTCCAAGACCGCCTTTTCTACCTATGCAGATTTCGTTAACGCTTCTCCCCCCCCCCTTTTTTTTTTCTTTAAGAAAACACTAAACATATAATTAAAAATATTACAAAACACCAATTTCATATAAATAAATAAATAATGCACTTAACTGTTTTAATTAAAAATTTTAATGATAATGATGGTGCTGCTTTTCTTTCATAAATGCTGTTATATATTAGGTGTAATATTTGAAATCTGCAGTCTCAATTCCGGATCTACGCTTTCCAGACGGTTTGTTTACTTATTTTTAAGATAAAGAAGAGCTAGAAAGGTTATTTCACATAAACAAGAAGTTTGAAAAGGCACCGGAACTTTCAGAGAATTCGTAGATAACTCGGGAAAAACTTCCTGTAAGTTACCCCTAAAATTTTGAAGGGACTTATTCTTGTAAACCAGTTTCACATTCTTATTTTTAAATAAGAGACCTTCTCGGATCCCCTAGAAAAGTGCTGGGGACATCAAGTGGTCCGAAGGCCACTGTTTAAAAACCGCTGTGCTAGGTGGTATCAAAGAACCTACGTGTTACGAATAGAGGTTAGGAAGCTGAAGTGTGAAGACTTGTGGTCTCTGTCCAGGGCAGTTGTTACGGATGCCATCATGGCCCTTTTTTGTGTACTCTGAACGATTGAATAGCTCGATAATTTATAGATATTCTTAAATCTATGCACATTATAATTTAAGTATGCTTTGTATCTTGAATCGTGTTTAAATAAAAGATTGATACACCATTCGTGTGTTGTTTTTGAGCCCGAAATATTCACGACGTCACAATATTCAGCGTGTCGAAAATTTTAATTCTTTGACTTTGCCCCTTTCTTTCTTGTGCCTTTTTTTTTTCCTGTTATTTTAAACATTGGGAAATTTTACTAGTGAATAAGAATATTCCATTCCCTTTGTGGATTTTGTGAATTTTCTATTTTGTCTCCTCTTCTTTCTAACCGACTTTATCTTTGCTTCACAGTGTAAAATAATTACTCAAAAACACACAAACTCACTCTTTTCCTTCTTTTGAAGCCGACTTTGTAGTTTTTGACGAATACTTAGTGAAATACTCATAGTTTACAACAATTCGTAACGTTTCTTTTCTCTGTTATGGTAATTTTTTTAAAGAAAAAGAGCTCATTTTCTCTGTTTCACACAATACATTTGAATGATTTGTTACATCATTCCACTTATTATATCACAACAAATTAAAACAACGGGATGGGCATACTTCAAAAAAATGTCCCATCTCTTCATTTTTTTCCTCCATTTAAATCTCTTTTCCAACATTCCATTTCACTTTACCATCGTGGTTTTTATGCAGCGAAGAAAAGAAAATTGTAATTAACTGTCTACACCGACTGCCATGCCCATTTATTAACTTTTGTGCGAAAGAATTCTCACCACTCGCATTTTCGAATGAAGCATTTCGCAATTAAAATTCTTCGTGCCCGCAACTATGTTCGGTTGGTCCATTCACTAGGCAAACGCTCATCATCCCCCCTCTCCAGCTCAACAACACCCAAAAATTTCGATTGCTTTCTCTTCCCCAAAGTGGCTTAATTTTGTTTTCTACAACTATGGTCTACCCCTTTTCCTCTTCCTTTCACCTTTCGAACGACTGTTAGCAGTAAGTACATTTGGGGCCGAAATACTTTGTGTTTTGTATCGAATTTTCGTACGCGTCGTTGGTTATGGGAAATCAATACAGTTGTTGAAGGGGGACTATATATACATCCTGGAGGAAAAGTAAAAGCAAACTAGTTTCTATCGACAGAGTGAATTGATATATATTCTTTTGTGAAATTTCCTTCTATTCCCCCTTTTTACGTCTGTGTTCGGGAATTTTTTTTATTTTTTCTTCTTTTTTGTGCTCTCCAACTCGTGAAGAGTTTGAGTTTTCACATGTGATGGAGTCCTCAGTTGTGGACAATTCTTTTATGAAGAGACCGAGACAATATACTTGTTTTTGTTTTTCTCGGCACAAGTCTTCCGAAGAGAGAGAGAGAGAGAAAAACGAAAAAGGGTTTCGTGTTTTTGTTGTTGTTATCAAACTTCTTGATCATGTGAGCAGCTTTTTTTTTTGTGTGTGTGTTGCTATAGGACTTTGTATGTGATGGCTTGATCTGTTTTTGAATGTTTTCGAATACGATATTGATCGGGGTTTTTTTTAAAAAAAAAAGTTTTCTTTTATCTTTCTTTAGTTCTCGAGAACTATTCGTGCTTGGTAATCCCTTGTGCTTCTTTTCTTCAAAGAAAGATTTAGTTGATGTTTTTTAAAAGATTATTTCTTTGCGGTATAATGCAGAAAACTATATAATGTTTATTGAATTATTTTTTCTGTTTTTTTTTTCCCGAAGATTTTTTTATATTTAACTGTGGAAGTAACTTGAAGTCTACCATGAATTCTTTTATGGTGTTTTTGATCATACATACTTTGCATTTTAGTTTTTAAACCGTGTTTTAAAAAATTAGTATGCAAAATTTTAGTTTACCTTATTGAATTACGAAGAGAATTGTCAAAAATGCTTTTAGTTTAATAAGCTCTTTTTCAATATTATCCACTCAAAACTTGACAAATTTGTTGAGTAATGTTGAGTGCCACTGAGAATTGTACCGCTTGCTATAGTTTGCCGACCCCTGCCTTAGAGGATTAGTAAAAAGGGTCAGAGAGAATCAGTTGCATGTAGTTTTTTTAGTTTAATTTCACTTTAATGTTTTTCATATAGTTGTTTATAAATTTTTTAAAACGTTTTGTTTCTCATAAAACTATATAAATTGGAGCCATCGCAAGTATTTGTGTACTTCTGATTTGTCACTAGTAAGTCTACGAGTTTCTCTTAAAAAATTTTAAGTATTTTGTGCTTAAGAAGTCTGATATATTTCATTCAAATAGTCCTCTTTTAAATACTTTTAAAATAACTGTGTGTATATTTCAATGCATACAGATGAAATAATTTTGGAAACGCACAATCGTTGAAAGTTGGAACCAGCAAAAAGGATAACGAATAGAAGTGTAGTTTCTCTCGAGGCAAAAGTAGTCTGTTATCTCTCTCCATCTATGAGAATTCGTGCAGTAGTTGCAGTTTTATTTCTCCTAGGAGTAGCTGAGAGCGTTGTGTCGAGCCGGCTTTTATCGGAGGACGTGGTTTCCATGGCGACGAGTGTCCCAAATGAAGATTCAGATCGTTAGGCAGAGGACAACTGCACTTTGGTTACTTTGTAACTTAACTCTTCCTCTCTTTATTCCTAGATGCCCATCAAAGTAATGCAATTTCACAGAATTGAGGAATCCTTAGACTTCGATGAAAATCGGCGAGTCATCGTATTTTTGCTAACTTCTAATGACCCGCAAGCAATTTTCTTTTATTTTTCTCCGTTATTTATTTTCACGTATACCGTATACGGACAGTTTTAATTTATTTTCTGCTTTATTTATTTTCATATATTCCTTATTCCTTATGTAGTATTATAACATTTTTTTAAAAATTTCTAATGGGCTGCGGATTGGTGTTTTACCATTGCAGACCCAGTACATTACCCGGAAGCTGGTATTTCTTTTTAGTGCGGCACTATATAGGCGGATACAAATCGCCGCAAGTAATTTTGACGTCCAGTTTTCTCCCCAGAGGGAGGCACTTGAGCTCTGAGGATGAGAACCTGTACTAGGATTTAATTTTGACGGGAGCACCCAAGCCAAACAGACGCCCTAGGGATCTTTAACATGCCGTTATATTCATACATGGCCGCGGTCGATTTTCTACATCATGAAAATCCACCGACTTGGGCCGGGGTCAAACACGCAGCCTTGGATGCAGAAGGCCAGCGATAAGCCACCAAGCCGGTCTTAGAACTTGGGCAAATAATTCTTCTAAACCTGATGACTGAGGGACTAACTTCAGAGATAGTAGGGGTGGTACTAATTTGAGTGCCCATTTTTCGTGCGTGTGAATTTATAATAAAGCTCAATAATCCCCGACTAAGATACTAAATATTAGCGGTCACCAGTCAGAATCAACATTGGATCCTAATGTTATAATATACACCAGAGTTATGCTTTAAAGACTGATATGAAAAAAAATCCGAAAGAATCCAAAACTCCCTTACTTATTGTATAATTAAGAAACAGAATGATACTAATAAGTATTTTAAAAAATACTAAAAGTAAATTACTAATTTAAAAATACTAAAATACTAATTTAAAAATACTAAAATACTAATTTAAAAATACTAAAATACTAATTTAAAAATACTAAAATACTAATAAGTATTTTAAAAAAAGGCCGAATGTTTATTCATGGATGTCGTGTTGTTTGAAGGGGCACTTTTTGAAAAGATATAAGGAGGAAAAAATTGAACCGCCTTTTAGTGCTATTTTCAAAAATTCGTCAAAAACCAACTAAATAGCTTACTTACTTGAAAAATTCGCCGAAATCAACCAAATAGCTTCTACTTACACTTCCAAAACAAAGCCAATCTTTTTCAAAATAATTGGATTTTGCGGATGATTTCTTCTTGACTGAATTGTTATCTTTCAACGCCTCACTCGAAAACTAGGTCGCAAAGTAAGCCAAGAATCTTTTCAAAATTAAATGTAAAACTGTTAAAAATGAAGTCTTAATACCGTCTTTGCCTTCACAATTTATTCACACGTAAACTCTTCTCTTAATACATATTATATCAAAAATTATACTATTGGCTACACATTTAATATGCTGGTTTCTTATTGTATTATAATCCAGCATATTAAATGTGAAAGAATTTCTGTTGTAAAATACAAAGTTTGGAAATTTATTTACATGAAATTTTCAATGTGACTTCCTTTAGCATATTATACCTAACATAAATGTTTAGGTCAAGCGAAAAAAACTTTTTCGAACATTTTTGGGGAAATTTTTTCAATTTCCTCTTTGATTGCTTTTTGAAACTCTTGAAGTGCTCTTACTTTACATCTATTTGATTGTTTTTTTAAGTATCCCCATGAAAATATTCGCTAGAGCAGCACAGTCGGCTATTATGGCAAACAATTTTCAGAAAGGGATTTTTTTTTTAAAATCTTGTAGCCAATTTATAGTTGAATTTGCAGTATGACTTGGTGCAGAATCTTGGTGAAAAAAAAATCTTTCCTCGCGGGTAAAGACGTTTACTTTCTTCGATTATGTGCTTCAAAACCTTTTTCTGATAGTATGTAGCATCAATTTTAGTCTTTGGTTGTACAAAAAAATGTTTTTTTTAAGCCTTAAGAGGACATTCCTATCCGTACCGTCACACCTAGTGGCTAACTTGCCTTTTGCAAAACAGTATGTTTTTGCGACGCTTTTCACGAGAAATATGTTGTATCTTCGTTTTGCCAGTTGTGGATGACAGAAGAGACAGTGCTTCATCTGAAGTTAACATCTTTTGTTTCTACCTTTGAGTTACATTAAATGCAGAGGCCAAGAGCGTTCTCTTTTTTTCTACTGTCTTTGCAGATATTTAATGACAAACTGGTTCATTCACTTTTTTATAGCTAATTTTTTTTACCTGACGACAAAGTATCGATTGCGATTCTTATAATTTCTTTGCCAAAGTTCTTTTAGACGATTTTCTACAGCGATAAGTATTTTCGGCTTTTTTTTTTATCAAGGACTTATTTTCGTTCACATTTTTCCCCCTGAAGCTTTTCATTGCGAACCAAATTTTATTTCTCATCGAGAAGTTAAGATAGTAATATATTTTTAAAAAAATCTCTTTTCTGATTTTTAAATGCTTTTATAACAATTATTTCAACAACTATCCTTCAAAAGCTTTAAAATTTCGTTTCGGGTTTGAGGATCTAATGTCAGTACCATAATTTACTCCTACTAATAAAAATGGTTCGATTAGTAATTTAAAAATTGCATTTTTAAAATAAAACTGGTTGTAAAATGATTGAAATTCATCGTAAATAGTTATATGCTTTGAAAATGGTTCACACTAATTTTGAATCAACCGGAAGTTTGACTTAAAATAAGCAAATGACACTTCACTGTTATTAGGCACAAATCGAGAGCACTTTATCGTACTCTCTGTTTGGATTAGGCGATATATGCAATCGTGTCTACTCTAACTAGGGTTTGACTTGCCAGGGCGATGTGTCAATGGGTGACACTTGTGCGATGGATTGTGGGACACTTGCGATATGGCAAATGTTTCCCTAATCAAGTAACTGCATCTCGATCTATCATTGTCAACATCTTCATGCCAGTGAGATCGTTAACGATATGTAATGGAAAATCTATGGGATATCCTATAGAACGGGCAATTGTATTGAATTGAGAATTTCTTTCGGTGGAGATCAAAGAGGATAAATACTTTTTTTAAATGACTTTTTGCAAAACAACGTTTCTAAATGATCATATGTGATATCCACGTTGAAAAAGTTTTCATCATAAATAAATGTTGTATTGAACAGATCCCCTATATATTAATGGCTTGAAAACCATCTTTAAAATATACTAAAGGAAAAATAATTATCTTTTTTTTACATTCTTTTTTATGTAGTTTTGAAATTATTTTATCTGTTGTTGTCATATGTTTCTTCCTGGGATACATACGTAAGACTAGAGATAGATGAACAGAAACATACAGTACAATCACACAAAAATATAGACTTTATTATACGAACGCTGATCCCAGCAAGGAACAGAAGGGGTGCGCTTCTTTCCATTCGCGCGAGTCGAGAATCCATTTCAGGCGAAAGTCTAACTTCTTTTCCTGAAAATTCAACCATGCCTTATTCGAGATTCGAACCCGAGCCCACTCGATTTCAAGCCGAGTGTCATAACCACCATACTGGGTTGGGCAGCGTTTTATCTGTTACTCAATATAAATACATAAACTAATATTTATGTAGCTATATTCTTGCCGCGGTAGCCTTGTGGTCAAGGTAACGGACTCGTGGCTGATGTGTCATGAGTTCGAGCCTAGTATCGCTGAAGACCCTTTGTGCTGAGGGGGCTGATGCACGTTAAATATGTTGAGGCTCAAACCTCCCATTGGTGTGGTTTGGATGTTAGAAGAGGGAATGCCTGCTCAAGTGTCGTCCTCATCACTTAACCATGATTTAGTGTTTCCTCCCCCACCAGGAGGCGCACTGCGCTCCCCTTTCGTAAGAATGTTCTTTGTTAGAAGATTAGCTTCTCGGCACTGTGTGTGTGGGTGTGTGTGTGTGGCGCATTAGGGCGGTGGTCAATTTGAGAAAATCCCCTTGTGGGTCTTAAAATTTTGATTTTGATTTATTGATTTTTTTTTACGTGTATTGTAAATAAACGTGCTGTCCTTAAAGAATACGTCTGTTGGATACCACTACAACAACTCATCATACATTTTACAACTACTACAACGTATCACATGTGGTTCAAAATTACAAGGTCCGTCGCCAAAAGCCCTCGTGAGTCTGAATAATACGACTTTAATATTCGTTCACTCTGTGGCTATTAAACTGTAGCTCTGTGCTGTCAATTTTCCTCAGTATTGTGAAAGAAAAAGTGTAGAGCTTACTTTCAAATTATAGTATCGTCTAAAAGAAAACAGTTTACTTTGTAATTCAAAATTAAAAAACATTTAAAAAATGCTGCAGTTTTATGAAGAAAACAAGATTAAAAAACAGATGAGAGAATCATTATTTTTCATTCTCTTCCTTCTTCTGAAGAAAAAGAATGGAAAGCTGTACGAAAGCTGTAGGCTTACGTGGAAATGCTAAAATAATATGATTATTCCATTTCAAACTTTCTTGATATAAAAATTCTCAAAACTAAATGTAAAATGCTCTGCTCTTCAACTGTTTCGCGTGACATTGTAAACGTGACCAAAAATGTTAGAGAGGTAATTGGAGCGGTAAGCATGAAAGATAAGACAATTATATGACATTAGTTCCGCTAAAATGTTATTTAAACTGCGGAAGATAAACTCTTCTATAAATGATCCTTGCATTTTAAAAATAATTATTCTCTATGCTTAAGCGTTGTCTTGAATATATATTTCTATATTTTAAATTCTTCTCTCTTTTATTTTGAAACTTTTAACCTTTTCCATCCAACGCTCTGTATTCATATGTGTTTTTATTCAAAAATGATAAACATATTCAGTTTTTCTGTTTTCTAATTCGTTCTTTTTAGATGATTTTCTGTGCACCGGTTGATGTTTGGAAATTTTGGTCTCTCAAGATAAATTCTTCAAAATGGAAAATGCTTTTGAAAACTTTTTTTTTATTGTAGAAATGGAAATTGTTAAGGAATGTTTTTTTCTTTTAAGTATTTTTTATACTTCAATTTAAGTACCTCAAATTGAAGCAATAAGAGCTCAATTGAGAATTCTTACTGAAAGCATATTCTTATGAATTATTCTGTTCAATTATTGGGTTAAAATTGTCAGTATGTTTTATGTTAAGATATTGAACAAATTTCAATCTCAATTTAACGTAAAATTGTTACATGTATATATAAAAAAAAGAAACATTTTGTTGCGCAGTAATGCAAATCGTTTTCAACGTTGACGATCACTTAAATATTGGATTACTTCCAAATTATTTATATTCTATTTTCAGCAGCTTACATTAAACATACATGATATCGAATGATTTTTATAAATCTTGTTACCTTTAAAAACGTTATCTTATATTCCCTTAAGTAAACTGTACCTCAGTGATTTTTTTTTAATCTTAACCCTTAAGGAACATTTTGATATATATTTATGACACATTACCTTTGACCGAACGATTTTTAACAGTAATTTACAAATATCATCAGGTATTCTTAAGTTACCTTAAACAAATCTATGACGCACAATCATTTTTATAGATCTTGCAATCCTTTAAAAACATAAGCAGTTACTATGATCTTATATTACTTGAGTTAACCTATGACCAAACGATTTTTATCATGTTTTAGAGAAACATCATCAGATATTCTTATCTTATATTATCTGAAACAAAATTTTGATCCCATGATTTTTATCAAGACATATTTTAGAAACATCAGATATACTTATATTGCCCTAAACAAATCTATGACGAAAAGAATTTTTTAAATCTTGTAATCTCTTAAAAACATCATCAGTTATTCTCTCTTATCCTGTATTACTTAAGAAAACCTCTGACACAACCATTTTTATCTATCTTTTAGAAAGATCATTAGATGTTCTTATCTTATATTACTTGAAACAAACCTATGACCCAATCATTTTTATTAATTTTTTAAAAACATTAGATGTATTTTTATATTGCATTATCTTATCTTACATAACCTCAAAGCAGCAATTCTTATAAATCATCTAATCTTTTGAAAACATTATATCAGTTATTTTATATTACTTAAGAAAACTTCTTACCTAACGATTTTCATCAACATTTTAGAAGTATCATCTGGCGTTCTTACCTTATATTACCTAAAACAAACCTATGACCCTATTATTTTTTTGAATTTTTAGGAACATCCTTGTATTGCTTTATATTGAATTACCTTTTCTTATATTACCTTACCGTAATGATTTTTATAAAAAAATAAATAATATATTTTCAAAACATCAGATATTTATATCTTATGTTGCTTAAGCAAATCTATGACCCCAAAATTTTCATGAATGTCTTAGAAAAAAATCTTTATATATTATCTTAAATCAACTCAAGACCTTAAGATTTCTATTAATTTTTAGAAAGATCATCGGATATTTTTATCTTGTATTACCTATAATAAACCGGTTGACCAAAACGTTTCTTAAAAATGTAGTAATCTTTTAGAAACATCATATATTCCTATATATTTTTACAACTGAAATCCAAACACATCAGACTTCTTTTCCCTTGCATTTCGGTCTTTAATCTATCTAGATATCTATCTGAAGAAACTATTTCGTGTATCGATTTCCCCATCTCTTTTTCTGCGGTCTGATGATAAGAGACCTTTTCCGGAACTCTTTAATTTCCGTTCTTATTATACCTGATTTATGATTGAAATAGCCAGTCTTCCATTATTTCCTCCTTTTGTAGTCCTTACATTCGGGAATTTAATTTCTCTCTCTCTCTCTCTCTCTCTTTGCTCTCTTTTAATAGCTTTTTTTGATTCATTGGAGTGTAAAATTATTTGCAGTGCAATTGCTCTCTTTTATCATTATTATTATTAGACGTGGTAGTAATCTGTTTTAGATTTTCCATTTGTGATACATGTTGGAAAAAAGAGAAAGTATCTCCGAGGCATCCACAGAATTAACACTGATGTGAGAAAGTACAACTAATACTTCGGATTCAAATACAAATACATGTGATTTAGGAGTTTAATCTAATGATTGATTTCCAATTTGATGACGAAATCATTTTTACTTCTGTTCTAATTACTGTTTCATGTATGTGTGTGTTGTGCTTGGAATTAATTTTGATGTTTCACTTTTTCATGGAAATAGAGTCGAAACTCCATATTGCGAACCTCTATATTACGATTTTTTTTATATAGCAAACTTTTTTTTTATTATTATTTAGTGAACTTTTCTATATAGTGAACATTTCTCGATTTTCTTCGTAAAATAACCTCTCAATAGCGAATTCTTTTTTTCCCTCCCTATTTTTAAAGTATTTTTGGACATTTCAAGTTATTCTCTCTTTTAACACATTTTATGGCAGTCATAAATCTTGAACTGGTTTGATTATGTACCTAACTCGCCGAGAACAATAGAATTCTGGGCATTTAATCCAAGAAGTGCAACCATTAACCCCCATTGTCCAGTTCACTGGAAACATCTTCGATATCCCCTTTCATCCTCTGTGGATTCTCGTGTCCTTGAACTAGTCTCCGTTCTTTTGCAGTGTTGATCTGTCGTACTGGTAACTTCGTTCCTTATAGCTCAAAAATTTCAAAACGTAAGTGCTTCGAAAAAATGTTATTAATCAGGAAATGGATAAAAACGTCAAGAAACATTTTTCTTGCAGATTTTTTTTATAGGTAAAATATATAAAATAAATATATATTAATTTACAAAAATGTGTGAATAATTTGTGTTATGTGGTTTAAAAAGAAAATTGAAAGATGAACCTGTATATATAACGAGTTTTCCATATAACGAACTTTTTTCCGGGATTTAGCGACTTGGTTATATAGAGGTCCGACTGTATCTTAATAGGATATTATTACCTTAATGGGTAGTTTTTTTTCGTAATTATTTTATCACTGTGTTCTAAATAGTTTCATAGATGTTAAATATACATCTAATATTTTAGCATTGGCTGAGCTCTGTTTACTTTCGAACATAGCATCTTTTGGATGCAATTTGCCCCTTTTTAAGTATCTTATCGTCTGAATCTATTAGAACTGCATTTATGCTCTTTTTGTTCAAAACATAAATTCATTTTTTGTCTTTTAAACAGAAGTTATTAAGATTAATGTTAAAGTATTCATTAGAAGTCAAATTATTATCTTGGATGTTGAACATCTTTTGCTGCTGTATTGAGATCCGAGATTTTGCAATGTTATTTTAAAGTACACAGTATATATGTAATATTAAGCAAGATGGTAATCGTCATATCGAAATTGTGAGTTACTATTAAATTAAGCTTATGTACGATTGGACAAAGAGCTATCTTAATTTTTTTTAAAGTTTTTGTCGTAAAAAGATAAGATTTTGAGCTATTTTGTATTGTCCTAGTATTTTCCCCCTCAAATTTTAAAGAAAGAAAGAAAGGGGAAAAAAACAATATATTTTTTGATTTTTTTAATAATAAAACTATCCATTAGCTATTAAAAATAGCGTTTAAAATTTTATACATTTGACTGAAACTTTTGAATATAAAATGGCTTGATTTGAGTCCAATGTTTGCTATTTTTAAATCATGCAAAGTATAATAATCACTTCATTATCTTTTCAAATATAATAGGTTTCTTACCTTGTGGTAAATTATTTTATGAAGATTGAAAATTTAAAAAAAAAATAGTAATATTTAAAAAGCGCTATATTTTTATCCAATGGATTACATTTCTTTCATCTCAAATTTGGTATTTTTATTTATTCGAAATATTTTCTATTTTAAATTCTACAATTCATTATTTTGCTACGGATTAATAAAAAAATTTTTTTAACTATTATACTTTACTTCATGCGTTGATCTAATTTTGTCATGCAAATTAATTCTATTGGAATAACTAGATTTCTACAGTTAATTTGTGGGATTCTAGAGACGGCAATTGTGTTGAGATTCTTTATAATAGTAAAACCCTTTCAAGCAAGATGTATAAATTATGTAGTAAAAAACTAAATTTTTACTCACTTGTTCTTATTGTATATACTAAGCAAATTAGAATATAAAAAAAGATGATGAAGAATCTGTTTTTTTTTTTTTTTTNTATCGGAATTGCTGTTTTTCTCCATTAATTTTACAAAATAGAGCCTTTTTTATATAAGTATGTGGTTAGAAATGGTTTATATATATATTATAATTACATAAGTAAACATTAAAACAGAAGTTAAGTAAACATTTAAAACAACAGCGCCATTTTCTCGTTCTTTTCCATTATTATTTTTTGTACTCAAACAACAACTGTTGCCACACACGACATGACATATTTATTTTTAAACATCATTATTATAAAAAAAATAAATAAAATATGCACAATGTCGTCACTCTTTTGCAACAGTAAAACCCTCTTTAACAAGTTATGTAAATTTTTAGTAATAAACAGAATTTTTACTCGCGTGTTCCTATTGTATATACTAAGCAAATCAGAATATAAAAAAAGATGATGAAGAATCTGTTTTATGTTCGCAAACCTTTTTTTCCCATTAATTTTACAAAATTTTCTGTGTGTGTGTGTGATGAATCCCCAGCCCTTTATATGTCAGTTGGGATACATTTCCTATCAAGACAACTCAGCCCACCTCCCGCATAACTACTTTGACTTTAACTTCGGCAGACTTACTCAAAACACGTGGACGAATGGCTCTCTCGCTCCTGATCGACGCTTGAAATAGTACTCGTCTCTTGTCATGGCTTGGGGTGCAGAACGATTTGCTGAATTATTGAAATAAAATACCATTTGATAAACGGCTGCACTTTTCATTACTCCAAATATGGTATATATACAGTCGGACCTCTATTTAACGAAGTCGCTGAATCCCGAAGAAAGTTCGTTATATGGAAAATTCGTTATATAGAGGTTCATCTTTCAATTTTTCTTATAAACCACATAAAACAAAAATTTCCAATTCATACACACTATATACTAAAAAAAGTAATTATATTCACACCTTTTTGTAAATTAATATCTAATTATTTTATAAATCTTACCCATAAAAAAACTGCAAGGAAAACAAGAAAAAAGAATGTCGAGAAATACACTGTATTTTCAACATTAAAAAAATAATTTTATATTAAAATTAATGAATTTTAAAGACATTTTCTCTCTTTCTATAATTTAAGGCGTACAAGTAATTTTAAATATACATTATTTTATAACTAGAACTCCACTGAGGGTGAAAGAGTTTATCAAAGACGTTTCTTGTGAACTGTACAATGGGGGTTAAAGGTTGTACTTCTTGGATGAACTCTCAGAATTCTATTGCTCTCGGCGAGTTAGTCGCCTAATAAAACTAGTTCAAGATTTATAACCACCATACAGAAAAATACAGAATAACTTGAAATGTCCAGAAGTACTTTAAAAATAGGAAGGGAAAAATTGAATCACAAGAAAAAAAGTTCGTTATATAGAAGATGTACTTCGCCATAGGGAGGTTATTTTATGAAGAAAATCGTAAAATGTTCTTGGTTCCAGGAAAAAGTTCGCTAAATAGAAAAATTCGCAATATAGAGGTTCGTTATATGGAGGTTCTACTGTATATGGTTTTTGTTGGCGATTCATCTCTAAGACAATTCATCTATAAAACAGAAAGCTTCATTGTTTTGATAAATCACCTTTTATGAATTAAAAAAGACGGAAATATATGAGTGGATATAGAGTATGCTTAAATCAAATATTCCTCTTATGAAATCTATCAACCCAATCTCGTCATAACTATTGGGAAATAAGTTCAAGGGTATTCGCTCCATATTTATCCAGATTAAGCGTCCTTTGAGAAATGGCCTCAGCTTAATTCCCCTTCTCTCTCTGGTATCCTAAGCGAAGCCATTTTCCTAAATTCGCAATACCTTCAGAGCCCCCTAAATGTGCATCTCATTCCACAAGTTCGCTAACTACACGTCCGAGTAAGTTATGTCCTGTAATCCCTCTCTGCTATTATGAATGTGTCCTTTATTAAAACAAGTCGCTTTTAAGGTTCTCCGAATGTGTGTCCTCTAATCACCGCATGTACTAGGGCTTCCTTAAGTGCCTTCGTGGTGAATCCCCTACCATTCATCTTGAAGCGCACGCCCCTGCATTATTTATTTTAAACTCTTCCTTCTACAACACAAGAACCCAATCTTAGAACAATTATCCGGTCGCAATTTAGTCTTTTGT
>BMAV01017862.1:98199-133213 GCA_019973955.1 Trichonephila inaurata madagascariensis | reverse complement strand
TTAACGTGCATCGCTGCCCTACACGGCGGGTCTTTAGTGGTACTGGGATCGAACTCGTGTAGTGTTGCTTTATAGTAAGGCGTTAATATAACTCAGTGAACCGATATGATAATAATAATATAACCGAATATAACTCAATGAAGTTATGTTCGGTAGGATTAAATTTTGAAATTGAATTCTAAGTTCATTTTGAAGCATTTTTATCCTCTGATGTTTGGAATTTCGACTTACTGGTAATGTATTTATTGCATGTATTTCTCTTCAAGTCTTTTAATTATTTACCTTTTTTAAGTACAATTTTACCGAACGTGTGGTCGCTGAGGAATCTTTTTTCTTCTTTTCATTATGTATATTGTCTTAGGTATGTGGACAAGGTAACGCTCCCCCAGGATGTGCTAGCATTTATCTTTACTTTTGAGCCCTTTAGCAATTCATATCCTTCTTTTCCTTTGCATTTATACTTTTTGCTGAAATCAGAAAAACACTTTTTTTTATCGCAAATGAACGAGTATTTGGTAAATGAGTTTTATATACGCTAATAAAACAAATTAGTCTATTCAAATGTTTAACCTAAGACTTTTACTTTATTTCTTATTTTCAATTGTGAAGCAATTATTATTTTTTCGTTTTGTTTTTTCCCTTCAAAAAATAAAAAAACGAATATAGCTGTTTATGAAAAATTCAATTTCTGCTTCAAAGTAAAATTAATTTTATTTTAGTATTTTTTAGTTTGAATTCTTTTTTTTAATTTTTGTAATATGTATGACTAGGTTTTCGAACTCTAGATCGAAATGATTTCAAAAAAATGCTTAGTAAAATTATTCAATATTTATAAATATACTGCTTGAAAAAGGTTGCGAAAAATGTTTCTGATTGTCAAATAATCATTTAGTTTTCCATTTACTCTATCATGAGGAAGAAGTATGACTAAAGTGATGGAAGGACGTTTTGCTTAGAATGAAGAGCTTTTTCAATTGTTCGAAACAGACTTACGAGGCCGCTGTTGCCTAATGGTCAGGTCTGATCGTGGTTGGCTTGTCACTTTGAGCCCTGTACCACTAAACACCCGCTGTGTAAGGGAGCAATGCACGTTAATTCTGTCGGCAGCTCAAACATCTTTCCATTGGTGTGGTAGTTAGGAGAGAAGTGGTGCCAGCTCTGGTGTCGTCCTCGTCACTTGACCATAGTTAAAAATTACGAGGTCCGTCGCCATAAACCCTCGTGTATCTGAACAGTGCGACGTTAATATTCACTCACTCTCATGAAATAGAATTACAAAAACTTAATCGAATTCAATTGTATGGTTCTGATAATTAAGTCTTTTCCCAATTAAAGTCTCAGAAGTATTGAACGTTTCAAATTCCTTTTACAATTTTTATTCAAAGTTTCCTAACGCCGTCCTTTTTGAAAAATAATATTAAAATTTATTTATTAAAAAAAAGTCAATAAATCTATTTTATAAATGTCTCGGGTTTTTATATAAATAACACTTAAGCATCCGTTTTGGAGAGCTAGGGGAGAGAAAGTCCCTCTTAATTGTTATTCTTCTGCTCAAATCAATTAACTTAATGTACACTCCACACGATGCAATTAACGGAAATTAAATAACGACTATTTATGCTATACCAAACATTTATTCAAATGGGAAAAACCCTTGTAATTGTATCTGATGTAAACGTAGCTGAAAAATGACAGCATAATGAGCCGAAAAAAATCCCCTATAAACTGGAAAACCGTGAAACCCATGATTATGACAAATAGACGAAATTCCCTTCATTGCCTGCGAGATTACCTCATTTCATCAATAAGGCGTTAAAACGTAGATGGAAGATTTTATGCCGTAAAGAAAAGTCTCTTAAATCACCTTTATTTAGTTATAAATCTTGGCTGATTAGCAGGTTTGATTAATAGGGGAGAGGCGTTAAAGCCCCTCTTTTAATTTTCTTTTAAGGACTTTAATTGGCTTTTTGATTTAAGTCCCATGAATATTTCATTCAAGTGCCGTCGTTAAAGAAAGTAATCGGAGGGCTGTGTTTACGTGAAATTTGAAAAGCAGTTGCGTTATTATCTCTTATTTTCCTCTTTAGGGTGTTTATGCGGTGATTTATTATAATACACTTTGTGATTGCTTTGAGCGACTAGAGAGTTATTTTTTTTTTACTCCCTTGTCAAGTGGTTATCTCAAGCCGGCTGATGTTATTTTACTTGTTCTTCAGAGTGAGGTATTTGTTATCGCCATATAATAATAATAATTCTAAAGATCTGTCAATAGTGCGTTTGATTGTGATTTGGCCTTGAATTGCAGGAGATTTTTACTTGCGATATGTTTTTAAAAAAGGTGTAAATTTTTTTTTTTTTTAAATATGTGAATTTTCGTCCCATTTTAATAATGGATGTATCTAGAAGGCGTTTCTATTCTTGGAATGAGCAAGGGAATATTAACGTCGCACTGTTCAACTACATAAGGGCTTTTGGCTAGGACCTCGTAATTTTGAACCATGGTCTAGGGCAGGGATGGAGAACCAATGGCACACGATTCAATATTTTAGGCCTACTACCGATCAAAATGGTTTACCTTTTCAGCGAGAATTCCTCAGTTCAAAGAATTATCAGAAATGCGCAAGTTTATTATGCACCCTGATGTAACTTCATTTGATAAATTGGACCTGTTCCAATTCGATTGGTTAAAAATTGAAGAATTTGAAATTCTACTGTGTGTGTGTGATTGATTTCCAGTCTAGTTCTATATAGCTTCTAAAAATGTATTCAAACAAGGAAAAAGGTGGAATATTTAATTCCAACTTTTGCCTTGTTTCAATCTTTGAAACAGAAACATTAACAAGCAATATACGTAAAAATGTCAATAACGAAATTTTTTAAACATGGAATTCTATCCCAGACACATTTGACTGTTTGAAGAAGATGCCTCATACTATTTTGACTAAATTTTCATCTACGTGCACCTGCTGGTCATTATTTTTAGGTATGAATAGCATTTAAGACTCACTCATAGAAACCATTTGGTAGAGGACTCCAATTCGGCATGCATTTTTCTAAAAGTAACATCTTACAATTCCAAAAGAGTTATCTGTCATCTAATCTGCAACTACAGAACTCGCACTAATGTTACTTTAATTTGAATTACAGTGCAAAATGTATTTTTTCATAGTGAATAAATAGTTTTGTGTTGTTAGTATTTAGTTTTTTTATTTTCCCAATGACCAAAAGTCAAAATTATTTGACGGCACGTCTATGCCTCATTAAATTTTCTTAAGAAAAAATGGCATCCAGCGTTTTCCTTAATTTTTTTTTTTTTTTTTTTTTGGTGTTTTGGGTACATTTTCGATTTATAAATAAATATATATTCTTCGTATTAGGTACAGTAATTTTACACGCGTGACTTGATTTTTTATTTCTTTCGAATGTGCTATTTTTAAAATTCGTTTGAAGGAAAATATTGTTAAACATATATAGTGAATAATTTATATTACCTGTTAATTGAAAAAAAACTTTCCCACTATTGTAGAAGTCTAATGTGAAAATAGCTGTTTGTACACCTAGTTCTACATTATTATTTCAGGGAAAAAATATATAAGCTATACCAGAAAAACATGGTTTGACCGGAGTGTACACATTCGCTGCACACTTGATCCAAAATAGCCTCTGTGGATGCTTTGGGAACGGAATTCTGTCGGTAAATTAATAAATTATGCACCTATCAAAGGAACCGCTCGACCATCTGTTGTGCTCCATTTTTCGAGAACGCGATGTCAGTAGCGCTATTTATAAAAAGAAAAACTTTTAGAGAGGAGCCATAAAACTTTTTTCCCCCTTGCGCCTCAACTCGACTTCTTCAGCATCGATGTCTTAATGGATCCTTATTAAATTTTCGCTTAAAAGTTAATTTAATGAATTTTATTCTTGTTGCAGTACATGCGTTGGTAAAATAAAAGTATTCCGGTAATCGTTTTCCTCGGAAAAATTCAGTCCGTGGATTTTTTAATTGGTGAGATATTTTTTTCTTTTAATTTTTGTTGAAGAACACTTTTCTTCCAGGAAACGTGGATTTTTTTTTTTATTTATGTAATATTAGGGAATGTAGGAATATTGAGATAAATTAAAAGTGATTAAATTATTTAAGACATTCATTCATATATATAGGGTGTCTCAGGATTGTTGGCACATATTTTATTGGAAGGTTGGGGACATCAAAAGGATTCAGATTTGGATAGCAACCCATGGTCGGAAACGTCTTCGTTTAGCGCTGGTTGGCTTTGCTCACAAGAGCATTAGAGGATACAGACCCACATTACTGCAATCATTTGAGCTGACATCGCCGGTAGAGCAGTGTGGAACGTTTTACGAACACCGAGCTGACAGATGGGCGCCTGATTTACTGATTGGCAGAAGGAAATGCACGAGCAGCAGTATGATTGTATCACGAAAGATATGTCGCAGGGAAATGACGAAATTAGGAATTTAATCCAATTCCCTAAGCGATATGATCAATTGACGGGAGATGTTAAAATAACTTCTCTTCAAGGTCATTTCCCCGATGAAAGTAAGTGATTTTATCAAAACCCTGAACTGTTTCAGTGAAATGATGAAATGAACTAATCAGGATTTGCATTGGCAAAATGCTGTCCAGAGGGGGAGGCACCTGGGGGTAAGTCGAGTTCTTGTACTTCCTAACCAAACAGGCAGTACTATCGATCCCTCAAATATCAACCCCATATCTTTAAAAAAATGGCACCATAGTATCAATATAGGGATTGATTTTTTAGTGTGTAAGCCCTCTCCTGTTCAAAGCAGGGCATCATTTGTAAAGAAACTATGAGGGGGGAGCAGGCCAAGTCGATCGACGTCAACCCGCACGCTTCCCCGGTTTCCTGTTACACATTTCCTGTCCCTTTTCGCGAAATCATTCCCATAAATATCCAGCAACCGAGAGGAAACATGTTACACATCAAAAAATACCAGCCTAATTTTCTGATTATTTGTTAATTAGTTTCGAATAAATAATTTGTATTTCTTTAACTATTGTTGTATTACTTACTTCTACGTTTAATAAAGCACCCTATTTGTTAAATAAACACTTTTCAATTGACAATATTATTTCATCATTTCACTTAAACAAATCAGGGATTTGTTCAAATCCCTTACCTTCATCAGGTAAATGGCCTTGAAGAGATTTTCTTTTAACGTCTCCCACCAATTGATCATATCCCTTAGGGATTTGTTCGAATTCCTAATTTCATCGTTTCTCTGCGACAGATACATGCGAAGGGATGTACTGGACCGCCGTATGTCACACACAATCTCTGTGAATATGAATCATTATGAAGTAATTGGCATAGTTACAGCGGGACACGAGTGACTCACTCGACTTCCCAGCTTTGACCAATGCATATTTCTGATGATCTGTCTTGTTTCTCTTCGTTTCTTGCACCGGTCATACTACTTTCCCTCGACATTTCCAAACATGGGTTGCTATGCAAATCTGAATCTTTATGATGTCCCCTACCTCCCCATAAAGTCTGTCCCAATAATCCTGGGACATCCTGCATATTATTGAACTGTCTTACTGTATCATCGGAAGAATTCGTTGCAGTAGATCAGGGGTGTCCAACCCAAATGACCTTGCGGGTCACTTCGGAAAAACATTTTAATCTCGCGGGTCGCACATGAAAATCTTTACCTTTATATCAGATTTGGAAACGAAAAAACATTTATTGGAGTGAAAATTTAAAACAAAATGAATTATTATTATTGTTTTCATTATTTTTCATGTATTCATACTTAGATAATATAATAATGTTTATATAATATAATAATGTTTAAAATATTACAGTTGCCATTTTCTTGAAAATTACGGTGTTCCTTTTGAATTGATCTTTCGTTACTCATTGTTGAAATTTGATTATGCTGTCATTCGCAAACGATTAAGTATCCATTCCGCTTTATCTTAACCATCCTGAATACTTTTTTTTTAAACTTTACAAAACATCTCTGACTGCCTCTTACTTTTGGGACACTCCAAACAGAAGAGGAGGAGGAGGAGGAGAAATGAAAGTCACGCACACAGAGAATCATGTACCATCCATAGTAAAGGATATGCATAATGCAATTCGGAATTTATTAAAAAAGTAATTTATTAAAAAAAAATCAAATGTAACTGTTTGATAAAATATAAATGCTAAATTTAATCTAAAGGACATTTCTATTATCAAAAAGGATTTATTTTAAAACAAGAACAGGTAACAGGCAAATACATTGTGTATATATATAAATTTCCCCTCAAATAAATTTCAAAATGAAAAAACTTTAAAAACCTGATATTTAAATTTTTTAAAAAAAAGAATCGGTGGGGCGCAACTTATGTACTGGCGGGCCGCGTGTTGGACACCCCTGCAGTAGATGATGATAGCATGTGTAAAGCCGCAATTATTGCAGACAAAGGCGTTTTGGAGTTTGTTCAAAGCTCAAAAAATATCATCGATACAGATTCCGACAACGAAAATGAAATGAATAATATATGAGGGATTAGACCCTCTATCTTGCCCTCTTAGATATGTGGGAGGAAAGGAAGGAACACTAGCCAAAATCAACAACTATCTATTTATTGATCTCACAAAAATAGCAACTCTGATTCAATAAATTTCAACGCGTGAAGAAATATTCTCAATATGAATAAAATGTGGATAAATAGCAAGATACACGAATTATTAGGAAATTATCAATATCGATAATCTTAATATAGGACCAAATCTATTAACCTTCTTAATCTAATACTAATTCAACTATAGCAATCAATCGTCACTTTAAATCTTTCCTCTATTAAATATTTGAAATACTCTATGAAAAGTTATAATACCTGATCAGTAGCAATGCATTCTATCTCATCACGCTCTCTCTCTTTCTCCTCTCTGCTAGCTAGAAAACCTAGACTATATATAGTAGACTTAAATTTACATATCACGGTTTCTTCTTCAAAAGGATTGGTTGTGAATAAACGTGAATTGATAGCCCAAAGATTTCTTCCCAAGAGGATTAGAGGAAGGTACGCGAATAGATCCGTCACAAATGTAGTTCCTATTACCAAGTCATTTGAAATGAGGAACTTGATTAAAAGTATGCTCAGTTATTTAGACGCTCATTCCAATGGTAAAATGAATAACAAAATGGACGACATCGAATAATTTTGTGACAATTTGATGCTAAAAAGACAATGCGAAGAAAATTAGCGGATTTTTTTCGAAAATTCAATAAATATTGTTTTTTAAAAAATTTGGAAAATTTTGTACTAAACTTCATTAATTTCTAGTAAATGTTATTGGTTTCATTGATTTTTACTGAATACATGCATATATAAATATCTACGTAAATAAAATGTACTCTAATGCACTTAATTATGTTAATTGATTTTTTTTTTTTTTTTTTTTTTTTGCAATATCCTTTAACATGAAGTTTCTTTAACACTAAAAAAATATTTCAGTCCCTTTTATTTCGTATTAAATTGTATATCCCTCAAAATACCTGAAAGTATCTTGCAAAAATTCTGTTCAAAATAAATTATTTAAATAATTATATCTTTATTCTGCTATCAATCTCTTCGAAGGAAATTAACTGAGTTGTTAAAATATTATGATATTTATTATAAAATGTAAATTTTTAACATATCTTTTAATATCAGCTTTTATGAATTAAATCTTATCTACAAAACAGTATTGGATCAAAATTTCTTCTGTAAACTATTGAGCGTGAAAACAATTTTTTTTTTAATCAAACAGAGGAGGTAGAAAAAGAATACGAGTTTTCAAAACACAAAATATTTTAATACTATTAAATGAAAAATAGCTAGAGAGGAAAATAAAATTTAACGATGAATAATTTATGAATTTCAAGTCACGTGTTACGATTAGCAAGGGCGATTAAATGGATTATGCAAATTCATAACATGCAAAATTATGCGCATTTCTTCAACCCTAAAAGGAGGAATCAATTATATTGTAACTATTCTTTTTCCCAAAAACCCGAAGAGGCAGAGAAACCAGCTCTTTGTTTTATGACGGGTCCCCAAACCTTCTCGTATCTTTTTAATTAATTTCTAAAACTAGAATTTTGAATAATGAAAGGATTTGTTTAAAAAAGGATATTTAGAATATACAAGTATTAAATTAATCTTTACTTAGTGAGTCAAAACAGATGGAATCTAATGAGTATTTTAGGATTATTTACATGAAGGTATACATTCTAATGCAGTTTTAATATTCATTAGTATAATAATCTATTTCTTAGAAAAAGAATCTCTCTCTTCTGGCTGAAATTTTTTGATGAGCTTCCATGTTGATTGAATCAATGTTGTAATAATTATTTAATATTACATAGTTAAAACAGGTAAAAATATAAAATTTTGGATGTGTTTTATTTATTTAAAGTAATTCTCCATAAATAACAAGTTGTGTGAACAATATTTTGACTAAACGGATATTTATAATTTGCTTGTGCGAGGGGATCCCCCCCCCCTCTTCTATCAATTAGTATGCATCCATTTGAACAAGCACTCAGTTTCTTATTAAATATATTAAAAGTTTTCTAATTTTTATTTAACTATTTTTATCATTTTTAGGTTTTTCATGTATAGGAGGGAATATGATACATCCCTTTTGATTTATTTTTTAATAATGAAGTGCCGTTTCTCAAATATCATTCTTTTATGTTGATCTTAAATAGTATATATATTTCAATGACAGTAATAGTGATAGTAAAGCGCTATTATATAACTAATATGCAATTAATTTTCAACTTAAAATGAGACAGTATTTCTTACGTTTTTAAGTGCTCTAGATCTCTAACGAACTCTTCCCCCCTTTTTTATGGACATTATTCGGTACTTACGTGTCATACAGTCGCCAAATTGACCGGAAGGTCTGGGTTCGATGCCACCAAATACCCTACGAGCACACACGGAGTACGTGCTCGTTAAATCAGTAGGTCAGAAAGTCTTGTGGACGCTCGCAACAGAAACCACGAGTGCAGGGTGCTGGAGAATATTTCCCTCCCCTCCAGTTCCATGCCTAGATTTTGGATATCGTAAAGAAATCCCACCTGTCTCACGCTCTGGCAAACGACAATAACTACAACAACAATCACCCAATATCTTAAAATCAAAAGAGGTCGCCAAGTGTCGTGATATGCAGCCAATAGTGGAAACCCTTTCGACGCATTTTGAACACAGTAATAATAACGATGACAGTAATCTGGCGTGTTTTCTTTCTTTTTTTTCCCTTTCTTTTTTTGGGTATTGGGGACAGTTTTTAGTTTTGGAGGAATTGGTCCACAGAATAATACTTAAGTACCCATAACAGTTTAAATACTTCATTTTTAAATAAAATGTCGTTTTCCATTGTCATTGAAAAATATACTTCCCTAATCGTTTTATCTTCTTCTGGGGGATTTTGAACAAAACCTCGTGAAGAATGACCGTCTCTCCAAACTGTCCCCAGCTAACACAGTAACGTAGGAATGATGTAGTTTTAAACGAAATTCTTTTTTTTTTTTTAACTCACCAGCCTACTCTGTCTCGTAGGCGTTCGATTCCAATCGAGTGAATCGATGCCTGTGATTGAAGACCCCCCACACCAAACGATTCTTATCCATTTCCGCCTGCCCCAGGTTGGGGGATAATCATATTTCTTCGTGAGGAACAATTTACCAAATGCTGTGTCGCCTGAAACATCCTCGGGGCAAATTTACTTACTTCAGTTTTTGAAAAGAATAAAAGAATTAGTAAGAAAGGAAATAGGAAGAAATGGTTCTTTATGCAATTTTCTTTCGACAACTTTTCATTTTGAAATCTATTTCATAGATTTGGCTCTTTTTATGATTTTGCTTGAAATAATATTCTTCTCCAATTCCGGATTAGATGTAGAATCTCATGTTGGAATATTCCATTACATATCACATTAATTTCGAAAAAGCTTTGAAATAATACTATTCAGGTGTTTTGTTCAGGCAAACTTTTCTGATAAGTGATGGACCCTCTATTCCGGCGTATAACACATACCTTTATTTTCAAATTGTATTTATGTATATTCGCTGTAAAACGCGCTTTATGCCTGTGCAATGCTCTTATTTTTTGAAGTCATTTCTTCGAAGTATTGTTCCTGGCTTTTGAACATTGATATACTTCTAGAACTAAAGCACAAGAAAGGAGGTGTTTGAAAGTATCTGGATTTCAGAAAGCAAAAAAAAAAAAAAAAAATAGCAAAAGGTGGCCAATCTAGAAAGATAGTGTGAGTAAATAATAAATATATGGAATTAAATCAAGTATGACATAATTCAAAATTCTTTAAAAATATAGCATATCATCTTACAATCTAGATGGAAAAGAAGATAATTATTTATTTATGGATCAGAGTAAAAGTGTAGAGATGAAAATGAAACAGAACTCGATGATGTATTTTGTGACGTTTGAGAAAATTATTGGTAGTGTGAGAGTTAAGAATTTAAATATTTGGTTTATTTACGTCACACAGCTATAAATTACACTGTATATGTCGTGGGAAAATGATGAAATTTTTCCTAAGGAAGATGATCAAATCTCGGAAGATGTTAAAATAACGTCTTTTTGAGGTCATTTCCCTGATGTAAGTAAGTGATTTTATCAAATCCCCGAACTGTTTCTGTGAAATGATGAAATGATCAAGTTAGCATTTGTAGAGCTCTGTTTTCGCTTGTTACCACTCCCTATTACCTCCCCCTTCTCCTCGTCCGTGCCAGGCAGCACCGGGTTTCTGACGCGACGCTCCAAAACAAAATGACATAAATATCATTTTTTAGTTTTATTTAGTTATATTCTTTGCATTATTATCTTTCGATTGATGTATCACTTTTGTACGCCTGAAAATTAGAAACTGGATAAAACTTAAATGGAAAAATGTTAACAAACAAATTTAGGAATTCGACCACGCCCTACTTATAGATAGAAAAAAAAGCTTTTTGATAATAATAAAAAAAAGTTAAATTAAAAAGAGAATTAATAACTGAAAAATGTGTTACAAATAAAGCAGGATATTTCTGAAGTATTACATTAATGTATAATTTTTTAAAAAATGTTTGAAATTCTACTACAAGTATGCTTTTTGTAAAAAAAAAAAAATACCAGCTTTATTATCTAATTATTTTGTTAGTTAATTTCGAATAAATAATTTGAAATTCAAGGATTATTGTTGTATTAATTACTCTACTTTTAATAATGCACCCTATTTGTTAAATGAACACTTATAAACTCTTGACAATATTATTTCATCATTTCACTGAAACAGGTTAGGGGAATGATCAAATCACTTATTTTTCCTTAAGGAAATCACCTTACACAATTCTTATTTTAACATCTGGCGTGAATTGATCATCTCCCTTAGGGATTTGTTGAAATCCCTAATTTAATCATTTCCCTACGACATCACATTTATACTGAAGCTGTTCAAAATTTTGGTTATTTCATTAGAGCTCAAAATAGGATATTTGTGAGAGAGAAGGCAACGCACTGTTCTTTTTTGGTGTTTTTCAACGAACTCTCCATCTGCCCCCTCCGTGGTGGGGGCGGTTTATTTTCTGATACCTGGAATCACACTCGGAGTTGTTCTCATGGTCAAAGGTTGCCGGGGCGATGGCAAAAGACAGGACCCCGCAATATTTAGGGGCGCACGTGTGCATAGGAACGCTGTTATCCTATCCACAAAAAGAAGCCGATTTTTCAGCTATGTGACGCGAAAACATCACAGTCTGAATGTGACGAACTTATTATTTTACCCAATAATGAAAGTTCATAAGGAATGTAATTTCCTTAAAATAAACAGTATTTACATACATATAGCCATATATATTTTTTAATACTCACGTTCTCTTTATTTTTAATGCTGTTTTTAAATTCGGCGAAAAACGCGCACTCGTAAATTTCCATATTTCTTGTGTTATAAGTGTGCATTATACGACGGATTATGCGGTATAAGTTCCAGGATACATTAATTCTCAAAATTTCTTATGGATTTTACTGTCCAAAAAGTTCAAGGGATGGTTGCCCGTTACATTCATTTAGATTTTATTGTTTATAGGATATGTTATAGAAACTTTTAAAAGAGAAGGATGGAAACGAGATATTTATCGTCTCTTTCATTTTATTTTATCTCAAAATATGTCGACATATAAGCCCAGGGGCAGAGTGGTAGTGCATCGCGCTTCCACATCAGAAGTCCGAAGATCATACCCGGACTGGACAAGGTCGACTCTGCCTTTCATCCCTTTAGTCGATCGATAAAAAAGTATCAAGCTTGCTTGAGAACTTTACACTGGGGATTTCGCGTCAGACCGACCACCTGACCGTAACATCTGCTCATGCATCTCAGGGCCCAGGGTCACGTATACTGAGTTGGGCACAGTAGACGTTAGCCCTCATGGGCTGTTGCGCCACTGGGTTAAGTTATATGTCGACATTAGCTTATTTTGTAGTTAAAATGCAACATTAATTGAACTGAGCTAAATTTATCGAAGTCTCTAAAATTATGTTGATACTTGAAATTTTTACACTCTTGCATTTTTTGTAATTTTATGATGAATATATATATATTTTCTAAAAAAAAATAGAAAAGGTTTAAATATTTTTTTTTTGCTGTGTAAGTAATTTGAATTCGTTAACTGCCATCGGGTTCCTCAGCGGAGTCATAAAAATCTGCGATGGTTGAAATGGCGCCTTCACGACGCTTTCGAATTCTAAAGCGATTTGAATGCATTGCGTTTACATGAATTTCTCATTTTTTCATTTTCTAAACCATCGTGGCCCGTCTCTTAAATCGCTCAAATAAACCATTAAGATGGGGCGAAATCTGCACTTCAGGCAAAAATTGTTTCCAAATTGCGTTAAGAATCATTCATCTCCATATATTGAGCGCCCTCTCTTAAGGTGCTCCTGTGGCAATTTCCTTAAAAAATCATGTCTTTATATTGATTGATGACGATTGAAATCGTTTTATGATGATCTTTTGTAAAAATTGATTTATCATACCGAGGATAGTTTAAATGTTGATGGGTTTTTTTTTCCTTCCGATTCTCCGTGTTTTATTTGTTTAGTTACAGAGTTAACCGTATGTCTTCATTGTGCTCCTTATTTTGTAACTATTTTTCTACAATCTAAATATTTAGCTCTTTCTAGAAAAATTGAATCCAGTTATTCTTTTTCTAAAAGAATATTTAGTGCCGTATATCTGATTACCGTAAAATCCGGCGTATAACGCACACCTATACTTCCTAGCTGCAATTTTTAATTTTTTGGTATATTCGCCATATGATGCACACCCGTTTTTTTACAAGGAAACCTGAAATCTATGTGTGCAGTGCTCTTCGGTTTTTAAATCATTTATTCGAGGTATTATTCTAGATTTTTGAAAAAAAATTGTCTAATTCTAGAACTACAACCGTTTAAGTTCTTAAGGTACATCATTTCTTGCAAATAAATAATATTCCGATCGATGCAGAAGTCTTAATCTTTTTCTATACTCATATTTTTTATTTTTAAAGCTCTCACTTTTATACCCGGTATATAATATGCACCCGTAAATTTCGATCTTATTGTGTGTGTTAAAAGCGCGCGTTATACGCCGGTTTTTACGGTAGTTACTGCAGAGCCCAGTGATAAAGATAGTAGGCTTCATAATCACGCTGTTATAAACTATCATTAGCGTTGCTAGTCATGAGTGGGTCCTGTGTCAAAAATCCTTGGGGTCTTCTGTTTTTGGAGAGAGAGAGAGAGAGGATCCTTAACATTTTAAATTTTTTTTGCTTTCACTTCTAAGGGCGCTTGTAGCTTGGGGGCCCTTTATCATTGATACGGCCCTGTAAACTACCTAATGTACAATGAATGTGTCTAAAACTCATTGGGCCAAATAATGTAGATGCAGCATATTAATTGGGGAATGCCCTTAAGGTCTTTATGGAGTAGCAATTGATTATTTATTAGCAATACTCTTAGATATGGACCCCGTAATTTTGAACTGCTATCAAATGACGACGACACTTGGAACGGGCGTCCAACTCTCTATTTGAATTTACATATCACTCCAGCTTGAGAGCTTTGAACCCCTACAGATTCATCAGTCCTACTCTGACTCAATCGCAGCTACGTCGACCATGAGCTCCAGTGGCGTAACGGAGAATATTAGGGCCCCCTGCAATGTCAAGTTTTCCCTTTAATATTTCATAAAATGGTTAAATACGTAATTAGTGTCATTCAGGCTTTGGGCCCCTAGAACACGGGTGGTGAACCTTTATGGATCAACGTGCCATTTTTTCTAAAGAAATGCTTTGTGAGATATTGACGTGCCGTCAAATAATTTTGACATATGATTATTGGGAAAATAATAAAACTAAATACTATAACACCTCAAAACTCTTTATTTACTACAGGAAAAAAAATTTGTATTTTATAGTAGTAAATGTTTTAGTTAAACATGTAATTCAAATTATATAAAATAACATTATTATGATTTCTGCTATTGCAGATTACATGACAAATAAATTATAATAAAATTAGGTATGATGTTACTTTTAGCAGAGAGAATGCATGCTGTGAACTGGAGTCATCTGCCAAATGGTTTCTAAGCCAGCCTTTAATGTTATTCATCTCTGAAAATAATGACTCGTAGGCATAGGTCGATGAAAATACGATTAAAATAGCATGAGCCAGCTTCTTAAAACAGTTAAAACTACCTGGAATCGAATTTAATGTTTCCAAAATTTCGTTACTGGCATTTTTACTTAGATTGCTTGTTAATCTTTCTGTTTCAATCAATTATAACTTGTTCTAGTCAATTCAATTCCTGTATCAATAAATTTTTGAATCCATATTGAGCTAGACTGGAAATCAATAAGTTGCATTTCAAATTCTTCAATTTCCAACTAATCGAATTGGGGCAAGTTCAGTTTATCAAATGGTGTCACATCAGGGTACACAATAAACTTAAACATTTTCAATAATTCTTTGAACTGAGATCTCACTGAAAATTCCTTGATTGCAGAATCAGTCGCGGTTAATCGTTTTGATAGGTGGCGCACCCAAAATATTGTGCCTCGGGCCATCAATGGATCGCATGCCGGTGGTTCGCCATCCTTGCCCTAGAATCATGCCCACCCGCCATTCGGGGTGTACGTTACGCCACTGATGAGCTCACGACTATGATTACTCGACCCCTGTGGTTTTTCGCACCTTATAATTCATATAGCTTCGGTGTTATGGATTGATTGATAATTAATATCAAAGCAATATGTTGTCTTATGGTAACCGACTTAGTAATTTAGATGACGATGATAACATTTCGGCTAGCGCAAGGTGTTTGTTTTTTTTTTGCACACTACGCAAACGTCAGGACTTCAAGCCTCGATAAATTTAACGTATATCAGCACGGTGGGTCTTCAGTGACATAGACATTCCTTTGACCAATGATTCAACAGAAATAATAACGGACATGAGTTCGTGACCATAAGCACTCGATTACCGCGGTCAGCATAGGATATGTGAGGTAGGAGAAAAAGAACCCTTACCTTCTTTAAGTTTAAAAAAATTCTAGAACTACAAAAAATAAAATAAATAGAAATATAACAAGACAATAAATACACAGGTCAAAAATAAGATAGCATTAAGTCGCATAATATAGCAAGTTTTTAGCTTTAAGAACTAAGATTGTAGGGTCATTATCGTTTGCTTTTAGATAGCAAGAATCGTAACAAGACACACTAAGTTAAGGATGCTTACGCATATTGTTGATTTTCTAACCAAGTCGAAAATTTTATTTCCTTTTGTTATTCTTATTTTCAAAAGTTGAGAGAAGTTAGTGCATGTTTAAGTAACTGATATACCTTTAAAGAAATATCATATTTTATATAAGAGGCTGTAATAGTTTTGATTTTATTGCCGTGAAATATTATACAAACAAGCGCTTACATAATATTCTCATAATAGTTTCCCAATTTTATTTAAATGTTTGATAAAAAAGCAGTCATTCATTGAATCAGATTTGTTTTTAAATTATTGAGATCCTTATTTAGTAGTTTGCGTAAATCCTTATAACCTTTTAATATACTTCGGAAATTAATCTATAGTAGGCACAAAAATTTTTTGCAGATGTTTACTTTGTGCACATCCCCTTTTTTCGTGGGTCATGCTTTAAAAATCGATTCTTATTTCACTCGACAGAACCTCCATCTTCTACCTTTTATTTCGAGTTGTGTTTACCGCCAGAAGATCCCAGCTGTTGAGAAACAAAGCACATTTCTAAAGGGACACCTGTGCTTGAAGGCATACCTGGAGAGCATCTGAATTTCTCCACTATCAGAATATAAAATGCTCTCTTCAAATAATACTTTAGCTTGAATGCGCGCTTGCAATCTTATATGTATTAATAAAAATGAATCTTCTAGGGACTGTACTTTATATTCTGACTTCGTCTTAAGGGATTTTGAATCGCACGTTACAGAGAAAAGTGTAAAACACATTATGGATTTCTCTCGGAAATTATATACAATATTTTGTCTCGTGAATTTTAAAAGTAAATATATTTTATAAAGCCCTGCATATATTTTAGCTAAGCGATTTATAAATCAAAATATCACATTTATGATACATTGTACATATATAAGTACCGTAAAATCCGGTGTACAACACGCATTTTTAACACAAAATATAGACTAAAATTTACGGGTGCGCGTTATACGCCAGGTGCAAAAATGAGAGGTTTAAAAATTTAAAAAAAAAATATGAGCATAGAAAATAAAATTAGACTTCTACATGCATCGAAATGTTGCTTATTTAAAAGAAATGACATTCATCTTAGAACTTAATGGGTTGTAATTCTAGAAATGTAGCATTTTTTCTAAAGCTTGGAACGATACCTGGAATAAATGACTTCAAAGCATAAGAGTATTGCGCACGTACATTTCAGGTTTCTTCGTTAAAAAAAAAGGGGGGGGGGTGCATTATACGTGAATATACCTAAAAAGTAAAATTTGCACCTTGAAAACATAGGTGCGCGTTATACGCTGGATTTTACGGTATGTATATAAGTGGTGTAATGTGCACCCAAGCAACCTCCGCATCACCGGTGGGGGGCAGTGTTAGAGGGCAGCCCAAAGCCTGACTTTGCAGGGGGGCCCAAGTGTAATCCGTTGCGCCACTGATGTGTAGTATATTATATTACAATCTCTCCACACACACTTTACGTTTAATAAATTCTTTTGAACATCTTTTAACCTTTCGTCAAGTAGTTTTAAAAAGAGATTACTGTTGAGAATTATGTTGTTATACCGACTGCAAAGTATATAAAAACAAATCTTGGTTAATTTTTTTAAATAATTGCGTAGTTTACATTTGCTTCAACGACATTCAAATGTAAACTATGCTCATCCATTTTTTCGTATGCTAATGGCGCCGTGTAACCCGTAAGGAATAGCCCTAAACTATTAAACAGTTGATTCGTTTGGATCCCAGTGGCGAACCTTTGTGAATAAAGTTAGTGGTCGCGGATTTCCTAGTAGAAATGTTCACGAACTCGTGGTCGGCGTTGTCGACTCGCGATTTCGAGTTGTGATGCTTTTGAAGGCCCGCTGTTTTGAGGGCCGATGCACATTGTCGAGGCTCGAAGTCATCTCGTTTGCGGGGTGCGGAAGTTGGGACAGCGGGTGCCAGCTCATGTGTTGTCCTAGTGCAGGGATGCCGAACTGAAACACCATTTCCATTTCTGTTCACAATTTCAAAAACATCTACATTACAGCATTGCTACCACCTATTGGACAGAAACAGTGTTATAAACCGAAAATTTTACATTCTATCTTTACAATGACATATTAATGATCATTTTATGTTTATTCATCTGGAATAATATTAATAACAATAATATTAATTTTGTATTCGGGTCATTCATTCATGATAACCTTGTATTAAAAAAGCTATAGTATAATACAGTTTTCTATTTGGTATGTGATCATAAAATCTGGGATTAACCATTTAACTTTATGTCATAGTTATATACAGTCACTCAAGAAAGTATTGAGACAATTTTCATGCATAACTGCAAAGCCATTTATATAAATATTTATCACATTAAATGAATTCAGAAATATTTTAACATTTGATGTAGGAAAAGGAAAATTTTATTAGTGTTACAGAATTATATTTTGATCTAGCTTTTCAAATATAATTCAAAGGCACACTGGAGTCAAAAAAGTATTGGGACACTTTTGAAATGAGAAATTTAACAGATATTCAGCACATCAACAGAACTTAATTTCACACCACTTTTTTAGACTAGAAGTTTAAATATAAACTTTTCAACAGATGAAATAATTCCTAGAAAAAATGGCGAGAAACAAAAATATACTGGTTGATGTGTGAAATCTCGTAATAAGTCATTTGAAAGAGGGGAAATCAGTTCGCTGTATAGGAAAAATCATGAAATTGAGCAAGTTTACTGTTTTTAACATCATTGACAGGTTCAAAAAATAGTGTTGAAAACAAGCAAAGATTAGTGCGTCCAAGGATATTTAATGAACGTGAAGAGTGGTGGATTGTGAGACAAGTACACATTGATCCAAGAACTAGTGCAGTAAAAATGACTTTGCAGTGTAAAAGTAGGTTCGGAAAATCAGTAAATCCTTAAACTGTCGGAAATGTTTTGAGAAAACATAAGTATCACATCGCAGAGTACCTCAAAGAAAGCCCTACATCAGCAAAGCAAATAGACAAGATTGGTTGGCATTTACTAAAATGTATGTAAGGCAGCCCTCTAAATATTGGAAAAATGTAATTTTTGTTGATGAAAGCAAATATAACATTTTCGGATCGGATGACAAGCAAAAAGTTTGGCGGAAATCAAAAACAGCAATGCATGTCAAAAATTTATCGCCTACTGTCAAATATGGAGATTGTAACCAAATTGTCTGGGGCTGTATGGCAAGCTCTGGTGTCGGGAACTTGCATTTTATTGATGGTATAATGAATAAATATGTCTATCTTGACATTCTCATGCGAAACTTAAAGCAAAGTAAGAGCAAGCTGGGAATCTGAGGATATTTTAAATTGTACCAAGATAATGACGCGAAACATACTGCAGATATTCGTAAGTTATGGATCCTCTACCACTGTCCTAGTGTTATTAGGACTCCTGGACAAAGTCCTGGCCTTAATACCATTGAACATATGTGGCGTTATTTGCAGCAAAAACTTTATGAGCTTCAAATTTCTAACAAGCAGGATTTAAGAAAATATTTGGCTGAAGAGTCGACCAAAATAGATAGATCGCTTTGCAGAAAATGAATCCAATCCATGCCAAATATTCAGGAGGTCATAAAAGGCAAGGGTGGGCCATCAAGATATTAATTTCCAAGTTTGAATAGTTTTTCTTAATTTATTGGGAAGTGTCCCAATACTTTTTTGAGCACCTTTTTGTGAACTCGATTTCTTTTATTTTCAATTTTAACCATAACTGCATTAATGTACGAGTTTTATTCCAATTATTACTATTTGTATTTCCCAAAACAACATTTACTTTTTTTTTTTGGTTTTGTTTGTATGTTTAAGTAAAATATTATGATAAAAATCTACGAACTGGTAGTGTGTCCGAATACTTTTTTGACAGACTGTATGTAACTTGAGATCCCAAAAAATACTCAAAGGATTTAAAAAAAAAATCTTCTAACCAATCATTAGTAGACGAAATAAAAACCTCAGCTTTTCACTCCCGTTCCCAACAGGTGTTCGATGGCGCCCCAATTAATCCGCAAACTCCCGTTAATTTTACGCCCTTGCCTACCGAGATTGAGAACAAAGACCCCTGAGACCGGGGCTGCCGACTCAGCAACGGACAGGGACGGTGTAATCCACCAATCCGCATCGATCCGATTTCCTTTGATCCCTCCCCCCCCCCTTCTCTTCCATGCCCCTCTTTTCTGGGAGATTAATGACGCCCCCCTCCCCATCCGTGAAACGGGAAAGCCTCCCTCCATTGATCTACTCCATAAGTTAGTATCGAGTATCGGTTTGATGCTTTCTCTGAAGTGAAGTGAAGGGGTGTTGGAGAGGTGATTACTCATAACTTCCTTCCGAATATTTCTTTTGAGAAGATCGCGGCTTCGGTCGTGACATTTCGGATATCGCCCAACAAAGGGGATCTCTGCGAAACAAGAAAATGCGGGATTAAAATGGGGATTAGCATGATTGCAGTTGTTATTGCTTTGCATTTGAATCAATCGGAATCATTATATTATACATCAATTCTCTATTTGGACGTTATGTTTTATTTTGTACAGTAAAACCTGTTTTCGTGCGGCAAATAAGGACCGCATAAAAAGAAACCGTACAAAAAAATATGTGAAAATTTCATAAATACTTACATATGACTAGAAACTTTGTTGACCTGCTACAGCAAAAAATTGTCAATTATTTACGAAATTTATGAGAAAGTACTCCCAAACAAAATAAATAATTAAATTTCACGTGGAAACACTTTTAAAACATTTAATTTCTCATTGTATACATGGAGGAATTTTCACACAAATTGCACATACCTAATTCATTGCTACTCCTCGTAATCCGCAGTGTGTTTTTTTCTGTAATAAGTTAGTTCAAAATCGCTTTCGTTACTTAAAGATACAGTTTCAATTAACTTATTTTTTAGCACCATAAAGTAATTGATTAGTTTTTGTGGCGAAATTCGGTTGGTCAGTTGCTTGTGAACCAAATATACATGACTGAAGCTCTTTTTGGAATTTCTAACTCCTTTCGGAATTCGTGTATTTTATCCGCTCTCAAAGAATCCGGTTCTTCCCGTCCGTCTTCAT
Organism: Trichonephila inaurata madagascariensis; assembly: GCA_019973955.1. NCBI lineage: Eukaryota > Metazoa > Arthropoda > Arachnida > Araneae > Nephilidae > Trichonephila > Trichonephila inaurata. Next base: position 112,330 of record BMAV01017862.1, on the reverse strand, counting down.
AATCTATCAAATTATTGATAATGTCACTATCATTGAAAAAGTTTCCTCTTCAATCAAGTGCGTGCTGCTATAGTGCTTTGTGAGAAAGGAATTGAACGTGCATTGTCGAGAAGCTATTTTTAACGAATGAGTTCTTGAAGTGTATATAGGTACATTGATAGAAAACATTACAGTTCCACCAAAGCCCTTTGAAATTCATATTCCACTTAAAAAAAATTCGCACAAGAAAAACGTACAAAAATAAAATCGCACAAAAAAGGACCGCTTAAAAATAAAATCGCATAAAAAAGTACCGAACAAAAACAGGATCTACTGTATAATTCTTAAAAGTTCTTTAAAATGTTTCATACTTCAGTTAGTGTATTGCTTTGATTTTTTAAACACTTAAGGTATCCGACTACGTTCGGAACCGTGATTTTGCAAAAGCGTATAAATGGATAATATTTATGATATTTAGTGTCACTTAGATTAAAATAAATGTATAAAATTGTTTTAAGAATAGTATTACAATAAAAAATTATTTAAGTACACTATTTTGACAAAAAATGAACATAGAATGACCTATTTTCAAAATATTCTCCTTTCGCGAAAAATGCTTCTATTATAATATCTTGCCTGTGTATATAGCTCAGATTGATTGAATATTAACGTCGCACTGTTCAGCTACACGAGGGCTTTTGGCGACGGACCACGTAATTTTGAACCATGGTCAAGTGTACATAGCTCAGACCTCTGTACAGAGGCTTAACTAGAATTTTTGAAATATATAACTTAGAAGTGTGCTATCCATATTCTAAAACAACAGAGGGGAGAAATTTTAAGAAAAAAACGCCGATAATTATTTCAAATAGTTGTAATTCTGAAAATAATGTGAATTTTTCAAAAATCATAGTTGAGCCTCTGTACAGAGGTCTGAGCTATATACTGGCAAAATATTATTATAATAGAAGCCTTTTTCACAAAAGGAGAACATTTTCAAAAAGAGTTAATCTAAGTTAATTTTTTGCCGAAGTATTGTATTTAAATATTTTTTTTTGTCAAAATGGTGTGTCCTTAAAACAATTTTATACATGTATTCTAATCTAAGTAACACTAAATATAATTATCCATTTATGCGCCTTTTTAAAATCCCGGTTCCGAACGTAGTCGGATACCTTAATGGTATTTGCCTCGTACAGTAATAGTGTAAATTACGTACAAAGACTGAAATAAAACATAGCTGCTTAACTTAAGCGTATTTATCTTACATGAAAGTAACGCAGGACTTTTTTTTTTTATGGATTTTTATACTATTTTTATCATATTATGAATGTAAATTTGTTATGTGTTTGGGACGCTAGAATTAACGGATAATCTTGGGTTTAAAATAAAGTCATTAATAATAGCTTTTTATGCAAGTTACCGTAAAATCTGGCGTATAATGCGCATGTTTAACACAAAAAATAAGATTGAAATTCGGGAGTGCTAGTTATATGCCGGGTGTAAAAATGATAGGTCCAAAAATAAAATACAGAGATGAGCACACAAAAAAGTTATACTACATATATTGTAATACTGTTTATTAAATAAATGACATACCTAATGAACTTAAAGGGTTATACAGGTAAATAATGTACTTATAGGTAAATAGTATACTTCTGGAAAATCTAAAAGTAAACTATTTTTTCCAAATTCTTGGGATAATATCTCGAATAGATGGCTTCAAAATATAATATCATTGTACACAGACATTTCAGGTCTCTTCGTAAAAAAAGGGGTGCGCGTTATGCGGCAAATATACCAAAAAATTAAAAGAAATGTAGCTTGAGAGTATAGGTGTGCGTTATACTTCGGATTTTATGCTAGTTTTAAATTCTCTAAATATGCCTATTTTTCCGCGGAAATGATGCCACGCTTCATAAACTGTTATCACTGCAATGGCGAAATATGATTTTAATATTTTTTTAACTCGCAGTCAGACTTTTCATGATATGTTTATTCTTTTATGTATGATAAACAGAGAAATAATTGTTGAGGCGTTGACAAATTTTTCAATATTGGATTATGTTGATAATTGAATTTGTGTGTTGAGTTTTTAAAAAACAATTCATGGATTTTGATCTTTATTCGATATATTACTGGGAATAACTACATCATTGTATTTTTAAAAACCATGTAAACTATTTCCTGTATCTGTATAGATTTATTTGACGAATTCATCTGCTACTATGTGTATTAAGTGCCGTTAAAAAATTGCAAATTCCTCGAGAGAGAAAAATGGTTGCATATATATACCTCATATTTTAAATCAACGTTGCGTTGGAACGTTACGAGATGTAATGATTCCCCACACACAGCTGTGATTCGGCTTCTTTGTGGATATGAACCACACATTCACGGAACACCAGCTGCCTTAAATTATTGCGCAGTCTTGTCTTGAATTACCCCGGAAACCTTTGATACCACAAAGAACCTCCCCCATTCCGCCCACGAACCGGATGTAATCCAAGGTTAAAGGGGGCCATCCGCGGTCATCCCCGAGATCCTAGTGAGGGCAGAGAGAGAACAGTAGATGGTCTGTGAAACCTTCGTTGAGAACGGACCCCAAAAAACTCCTCTCTCACAAACTTGGACTCTAATAATCTGATGAATAAGTTTAATAACTTCACAATGTATAATCTGTAAATAATAGCTGTAACGTAAATAAACTAAATATTGAAATTAATCAATATCACGCTACCTTAGTTTATCTCAAACGTCACAGAGATCTATCGGCCACAGTGTTTGCAATCTCGAATAACGATTTTAAGAATAACACATAAGCTGGGAACTTAATTACATTGTGTTAGAATATTCCAAATAAAGATCTTGGGTAGAATAGTAAGTCAAACTTATTACTGAACAAATTTATCCGTGGGTATTAACCCACAACCTCTTATTAACTGGGATAATATAGCCTTGAAAATAATATGATTAGAGTGTTTTAAAAATTGCGATCTCTTCAAGTTAACATATTTGTCTGACTTTATTTTTACACTTCCGATATTTCAGTTTTCTATTTTCCTGACGACATTTGAAATTGTTTTTTAAAATAATTGGCAATTTCATATTTAAAATTTTTTCATTTATCTATTAATCGTAACGTGTCAGTTTTTCTTTTAAACTTTGGTACAATTATAGAATTTTTTTTAAGTATACGAATTTTTTCATATACAATTATATTTCATTTCGGTACTCTATTTAATTCATTTAACTCCAGTTCCATTTTAAAAATTGATAGAAATTATATTTATTTGTTTTATAAAATCAGTTTTAAATGTAGCAATAAGTATATATTTGTTTTGCGGCTGAAATCTGCCCTGATTGACAGCGGTGTACTGTTGCCATTCGCCAACGTAAAACTCGCTCTGCTTATATTAAATGTTAATTAACAAGTTGCAAATATTATTTGACGAATGTGCGAAACTTTTCCTTTCCCTAAGTGGATATTTCACGGCATTGTGAGTCAACAGGGAATCTCTCAGCATCAAGCCGATAAAGTTTTAACTGAACTCGTTCGCTTTTCCCTTTCAAGCCATTTAAATTTTCAATTAATATTAACTCCCAGGGAAAATTAAGCCGAAATATTTCCTCCATCACAAGTTCAGATGAAAAGTTTAAATTTCCCGTTTATCATTTACCTCCGCCAGGAATCGAATGTTTAAATCGGTGAATATTCGTCAGGTCTTTTACGTACTTTTAAAATGTATACAGTCAATAAATGGTTTGTTTTGTCTTTCATGGCTACTATTTTTTAAAATGTATAATTTTCCTTTTCATCTGAAGATTAGAAAATGTCCGTGAAAAGACATGTTGTAATGTTGTAAGAGCCTTGAAATAACTCGACATTAATTTAGTAATTTTAATAGTGCTTCTATTGTTAAATATTTTATTATCTATACACGTTCTCTCTCTCTATATATATATATATTGATAGTTTTACTGTCAATTTTTTCTGATGTAGCGTATTTATTGTTACTCTTGTAGTCATCCAAGTTTGTTAATATTTTTGCGTAAAATAAAATATACTGTAATACATGCAGGAAGAAATATTTAATTAATTTAAGTTCCGAAACACAACGCTGCACACATTAGCAGCATCTTACAAAAGAGACAGGAAAGTTCTATCAAGAGCGCGGAACGCCATCTGGCTGTCGTTTAATAGTAAAGGGAAGGTATGTGTAAATATAAGGTGTTACTTTTTTTCTAATGAATCAATTTATTTTTTAAATAAATTTGATTGCCTATTAATGAAATATTTTGTCCATATAGCACCAGGTGCCACTAATGCAATTTAATAACATTTATTTTACTTGATTTTAAGTTCATTTTTAATCAGTTTTTCAGTTTTATGATATGTGTCACAAGAGAGTGTGATATGAAAATCTAATAGTACATTTATATGCAATTTAATATTCCTTTATAATGTATAGAAACTTTTGAATCAATATGTTTCTTAATATTGGAATTTTATCAAGCTGGTTAAATGTCATAATATTTAACTTTAGCATACAATATGAATTTTAATTCTATCTAAATATGATTTAATTTATCCATAGTATACATTTTCGAGCTCTAAATGTCTCAAAGTATTTAGATTTCTATTATATACGTTTGTAGCGAACTTCCTCTCACATTTGTGTGACTATTTACAGAAGGAAGCGCCATTTCAAAACAATATTTATTTTATCCTTTTAATTAAATCTCAACAATCACTAGTATAAGCTACGTGAAACAAGTTTTGAACTAATTTAAATATTTATAGTTAAGAAATGTTTCTTTTCAGTAACTTTAGATACTTGGCTGTATTTAATAATATTCACACGAGATGTTTACTCCTTTTATCAGGAATTCCGACGATTCTAATATAAATTCTTCTATATTATAATTACAACACGTTCATTTGCTTCACTTACTCTCTTCTCTCTCGCTTACTCAATGCATTCGACTTTTAATAGTAATATTTGCTTTACATGAATCGCGGTTCCTTTACAGAAAGAGGTTCGCCAATCGAACAATGTCTGAAAAGTATTTCCTAAAGGATTATTGGAAGACCCGAAGAGACAATGTGTAACATTGTTTCATTTCATTGTTTGCATACGAATTAGAAATCACTTGCTTTGTTTGCGAAGTGAATTGAGAAAAATAAGGTATTCAAATGAATGAATGAACATGTTAAAAGATTCTTATATTGAAAATAAACATGCTTAAATCAAATGAAATTGTTCATTCGTTCCGGATTTGATCACTGAGTTACCACGTTTTTACATTTGAATAAGAATAGTTCCGCAATCTTTCTTTATATTTTCCTCTCCTTTAAATTTCTCATTTGTTTCGAAGTCCTTTGAAAACTAACCACACCGAATTCGGGTCGTAAAAATGACATGGCTGAGAAATCCCCCGTCTGTAATTTTCTTCTAATCCCCCCGGGCTTAAGTCTTCCCTAATAATCCCGGAGCGAAGCACTTGGAGGTCTGCCTAAATCCTTTTGTTTCCGGACACAAAGGCTGCAGCGGGAAATCGGAGGTTACGGGCTTCGTTTAGTTGTATATCGATTGCTGGTCATTCCTCGTTTATGGAACTGATGGGTTTGGATTACTGCACCACTCTTCATCCTTTTTGTGTGCGCGGATTAACTTCAGTATTCTTCCAATTTTACTTTTTAAAAATAACTATCTTGAGCCATTTTTTTATCCTTTTTTCCCTCTGCTTTGGAGTGATTTAATAATTCTTGACCATGGAGTATGTATAAGATACTCCCCTTTTATCTGTGTTATTCTTTTCCCAACTTTCTTATCCCGTTTTCTTTCCCTTTAGTGACTAATTTTATATTAAAAATGTTGTGGGGCATTATGTATTGGTGAGAAAACTATCTGAATTTTACCGTTTTTTGTAATAATATATAGTAGAACCTGTTTTTGTGCGGTCCTTTTTTATGCGATTTTATTTTTGTGCGATTTTCGTTTATGTGGTATATGAATTTCAACAGCTTTGGCGCCTCTGTACTAGCAATGTACATATATACATTTGGAGACGCTCTATTAATTTAATATAAACAGGCTCTCGATAATGCACTTTCGATTGCTTTCTTTTAATGCTCTAGCAGCACGCGCTTGATTGAAGACGAAACCTTCAATGACAGTGACGTTATCAATAATTTGATGGATTATAAAGACGGACACACACACAAGAAAAATCAGATTCTTTGAGAGCGGATAAGATATATGTTAAGATGCAGTTTTCCAACAAATCAGAAAAATATTTTCTTAAAGTAGATACCAATTCTGAAAGAAATTTGAAATTCCAAAAAGAACTTCAATCATGCATATCTGATTACCGTGACGTTAACAAACAACTCACCAACCGATCGTCGTCACAAAAACTTATTACCTGGCGGAGAACTCCACTAACATTACAAAATGTGCTTTATAAAACTTAAATATTCTTGGGCATTTAGGTGTTCTTCTGCCCGAAACAAAGGATCCATGCAGTAGATCACACAGAAATTTTTCAAAGGGGTGGGGGGTCCACGGTCGAAAGTCCTCTATTCTCGTATCATGTTTCAATACACCGTCCAACATTTTCTTTTGATTTTGTCTATATTCGGGAACAAAAAAATAATAATAAATTATTAAGGTATCCGACTATGTTCGGGGAACGGTGATTTTAAAAAGCGCATAAATGGATAACTTGCATGATATTTAGTGTCACTTAGATTAGAATACATGTATAAAATTGTTTTAAGGTCATTATGACAAAAAAAATTATTAAATTAAAATATTTTGGCAAAAAATTAACTTAGAATAACCTTTTTTCAAAACGTTCTCCTTTTATAAAAAATGCTTCTATATTAATAATATTGTGTGTTCGTGTGTGCTGACATAAAGTAAAGACTTCTCCAGAGAGTCTCAACTAGGATTTTTGAAAAATTCACATTATTTTCAGAGTTATCACCAATTGAAATAATTATCGGCGTTTTTTTCATAAAATTTCTCTCCTCTGTTTTAGTAAAATATAAATAAATCCACTTCTATGTTATACCTTTCAAAACTTCTAGTTGAGCCTCTGTAGAGAGGTCTGAGCTATATGCAGGCAAAATATTATTATAATAGAAGCATTTTTCACAAAAGGAGAATATTTTGAAAATGGGCCATTCTATGTTCCTTTTTGGTCAAAATATTGTATTTAAAGGATTTTTTATTGTAATACTATTCTTAAAACAGATTTATATATATTTTCTAATCTAAGTGACACTAAATATCATAAATATTATCCATTTATACGCTTTTGCAAATTCACGGTTCCGAACGTAGTCGAATACCTTAAATGAAAAATCGCATAACTTAATAAAATTAATTATTAATAACAGATAATTAATGAAATTTTACAAACTATATACATAGGATTATAATCAATCAGGAAAAAAAATCAAGAGCTTTGGGGGGGGAGGATCCGAACCCTAAGACGCTACTGTGGACCCATGCAATACCACAAGATAACATCCCCCAAACTGTAGTATTCCCTCAACCAACTTCAAAAGTTGTTGCAATGCAGGTGGTACCCATTTTTTCGTTCTATTTTTTTTTCATATTTGGCCCTAGTCATTTTCATGGTGTAATTGAAAACACGATTCATTGGACCACATGACCCTTTACCAATCATCTACTGTCTAATCCTTGAACTGGAAACGTCTGCTGTTGTTCAAACCCGATAGTAGAGGCTTTTGAACAGATCGTCGACTACCACAGCTTAGTACGATATTATGGGTGGCGAACAGTACGTTCAGAAACATTTATATTTACTCCTTGATTATCGCAATCTGACGTTTGGTTGCTGTTCTGTTGAACTGGACAACTTTCACAGTTCTCCTGACTCTTGAATTCCGATTTGCTGCTTGATAATTTACTCTTCGTAAACATTAATAATTGCTGATTTCGAATACTTTCCAAGTGCAGCCGTTTTGCTGATACTGGTTCGGGAGTTTCGAGCGCCTTCACAATCATCCCGTGCTCAGTTTTTTTACCAATTTTTCGCAATCAACATAGTACAATTGTTGTTTCACTATATTCTTACATTCCTTTTTAATAGCTATATCTCCCTCTAGTTTCAACAACGGGCGATCACCGCTTAAGTGTGAAGCGGTCATAATAATTTAGCCACTCATACAATACTGATTTTTTGTAACATTTGTTCTTTCTTGCACCACAGCTATTCAAAGGTCTGAATAATTAAATAAATAAAATACAACACAAAATGTTTCTAACTATGATGTCATCCATTTTTTAAAGTTATATTTGATTGCCATCCTCTTCCTTCAAGTAGAAACTTACTATTGTTATTACTTTTAAAATGAAAATGTATGTATAAATTTGAATAATTATTTCAGCCCTATTGTTTGCTATCGTCTGGCTTTTCATTCGTTAACACTTGGAAAGTTTACACAAAAACATGCTTCACTAAAAATAAGTGGTTGTCAACTCCATCTAATTTTTTTTAGAATATCATACATGTGTGCTTCTCTTTCTGGTTCACCCCCACGCTTATTCAGCATCTCCCGAGCCATTGCGAAAATCCAACAAACTGAGAACATTTCGAAAGGCTTCTGGGTATTCTTTTCTTGAAACTCCCTACCTCGTAACTCCCCTGTGGCTTGTCACAATACCGCAGCACGCTCATCCAATAAGCACCACTCTCATCATCACGCAACTTTTCATCATCCTCTTCATATTGACATATTGCCCAATCACATTTCGGTGTGTTGCCATGACAACCGCGGGGTGCAAAGTAGTAGCCCCGTCGTAATCTTGTTATAAATCTTACACAGAAAACGACCGCTGCATGAAGAGGCCATTCTCGCATCTGCCTCGGCCATTGTGAGGACGGAAACTGCGGGAAGTTTTAAAGCAGATTATTAGGTGCTTGGAGAGGGATGTGTGCGCGCATTGGGCGAAATTTATGCAGAGGTGATTTAAGACGAGGTGTGCTTAAGATTTCCACTTCTGGCCGTATAAAGGTTAATTCTTGCAGAGATTATGGTTTACTTGGGTCGTTAACATACCGAATAAGATTATGCGAAAAGAACTTTTCAGTTACAAATACGTTGTTGAGGAAAATTATCGGATTTTCGATTGAGGGCTTCTTATTTGCATCCTCATAGTGGTTGTCGTTTTGTAATTTGTTTTCTGTCAGATAATTTGAACAAAATGAATTAACTCTGAAATTATTACTTTTAAAATTTTCCTTTGGAACCAATGCAATGGAGGGGTTATCCCATCGAGAGAGTTCTGGTGTAATAAGAAGAGATAATCTCTTATGACTGTTTTAACACGGAGGACTGTGTGTATTAGATAATTATGTTTCTCAAGATAACTGTGTTTAATCAAGAGAATTATGTGTAGTAATTTATTATACGGAGAAGTATTTAAGAAAATAATATATATAAAGTTATTACAAAAGTTTTGCAATTAGTGTTATAAAGTTTATAGTATGAAATCAGTTTTGGCTGTTAAACTAATGTATTTTTCTAAGCAACGTACAATAGGCACGCAAAAATAAATTAATTTCCCTTCTGTTATACCCTCTAAATAATTTTTGAAAGTGCAGTAGTATCTTCATTCATATCCCAATTGAAGCTAAATAATAATGCATTTATTCCGTGAAACTTTTATATATATAAATTTATCACATGTTAAAAAAAAATTTCAAAAAATATCATGTAATTTGAAGTAATTATTATCCCCCCCCTTCCTCCTCTTCTCCTCTACAAAATGTTAGAACTGTACATTCCAAACCTATTTTTAATATTTGGAGGAAATGGGAAAATTAGAAACCGAGAAAATCATGGTTGAAGATTAAATTTTTATTTTGTTTTATAAAACATACTTGTTTTACACTTAAATACCTTTTATGTTGAGCCTTCAACAAAATGCTTATCCATAACTTTATTTCGTGTTCTCAAAGCCCTAAGAGCATCTTATGTCAAAGACTTCAACTTTTTTTTTCCTATTACTTATGCATTGCCATCTTAAAAAGCATAAGTAGCAGGGGAATTTCCTAATTTACAACGCAGATATTTCATAATATTAAATTTACCAGTCATTCCATCATTATATAGTACCATTGTTCATTTGCAGCAATATCAACAGTTACATCAGAAGATTCTGATGGGGCAGACACATTTGAATTCTCTTTCCTCCTAGACACTTTTTCAATAGTTTAGGTAAAGATAACTTTGCAAATATGGCTTTTATTGCATCCATAATTGTGGTTGGCACAATACTTAAACGCTTGTCTGGCTATTTTCTGAGGGGTTTGCCTTCTGGTAATTGCATCATTAAATACTGCGAAATGGCAGAAGCAATGCATTATCTTCATCTTTTGAACGATATTGGCAATAAACAGCCCATATAGTTTTACACATATCTTCTGTGGAACTTTTTTCTTGTGTTACATTCCCGTAATAGGTTGTAAATTTTTCTGTCAATTTCTGCCATCTTGTGATAGCCTCTTGCCATGGTTAATAAGTTTTAAAAAAGTCTGACACCCGTGTACTTTAAAACTAGATCAGTGATTTTTAGCCTTTTTGTTGTTGTTGCGGTACACTTATCAACTTCAAAATTTGTGGCGGCACACTACCAATAAAATAAGTTTAGAAGAATGTTACTTATCTATAATACATTATGTAAAATAGAGTTCATAATAATTATTTTCAATGTTAAATAAAATAATACGTACAAAAAAGCAAGCAAAATGTTTGTTGAATAATTAATTATAAGAATACCACACATTTAATGCGAAATTTGAGACTGGTGACATTTTGATAATTCCGTTTATATTAGGTCGTAAAAAGGATAGTGCCACTCTCATTTCGTCATCTACATTTAAAAGTCCCGATCGTTTTTTTCAGTTTTATACTTGTTAATGCTGAAAATCCGAATTCACACAAATAAGATGTAGAGAATTGTAACAACACTTTTAAAGCTTTTTTGGCTATTATGGGATTATCGCCTCTAAATCGTAAAGAAAAAAATGAATACCTACAAAGACCTTTTATCTTTTTTTTCTTAAGTTGTCCCAATTCAACATAACATATGGCTTAAAATTTAAATATCTTTTCTGGAATTTGACTTTCAATTAATCTTTTAAATACATTAGTTTAAGTTAGAGAGAGAGAGAGAGAAATGTTATTTTCGCGCTCATTTAGTAATAATTTAATAAAAAAATATAAGGCAAACTAATTCGTCTACAATTTAGTAAGGTTTTTTTATCAAGACTCATTTAAAAAAAGAAAAACTTCATAAAATGTATATTTTTTTCTAGAATTATTACTAAATGTTAGCAAAGCAATCCTTCTAATCAGCACGGTATTCCAAAAAAACCTCTTGTCATTTTCTAGCTAATCTGATTACTTTACTGTGAAATGTGTAATTAAAGAGATTGAAAAGTGACATTTTAGAGAATTTCGAATTGTAACTATATATTATTACTTGGACACTTAGCTATTGAAAAATGAAAATAAACGTAAATATCGCAATTGAAATTAGATTTTTTTTCTCCAAATTTTACTGAAGTTGCTTTTGAAAGACATAGAGACAGGAAAGCGCACGATTGAAAGAAACGAAATCATCGCAGAAAAAGAATCTTGTTGCATCAAGTGGAAACTTAAAGCTGACGCTTTTTCCTCGTTCTTATTAAACTAACGAGTACTGGCAGGGCTAAGTAAAACTGTCAGACGTGTTACTTGGTAAAATTCTCTTACAGCTAAAGGAGAGGAACTAATTTGGGGAGGGAGGGGGAAAATCCAACTTATCTCCCCCCCCCACACACAAAACTTTTCTCTTTAGTGTGGCAATTTATCTTATTTAAAGGATTATTATTGGTCATCTATTTAAAAAATAACACGATAAAAAAAACTTTTCACTGTTTTTATGGTAAACATATTTATTTATTAAAGATTTTTCTTTCATTTCGTGCGTCATATATCATTATGAGAAACAGAGGAGCCTCTTATCAAAATTGTATTACAGATATTTTAAGTAATAGGATATGTATGTTACTCCTTTGAAAAACTTAGCTCTGCCCATGGGAGTCACTAGTAATTATTTAACTTGTTCTTAACTCAGTATTGATAAATTGATTTTCAAATAGATTGTGCACTACTGATACACTTAGAAGTATATTATTTCAGTGTAAATGTATATTTTATTTTAATTGTGTCAGAATGAATTTCGTTTTGTTTACTTTCAGTTAATTAATATTTCTTTAAATCTTTTATTTTCAACTTTTCGATATGCTCGCGCCCTACAGTTTAAGAATCGCTGAGTTTTACGCAATAAAAACGCTTCTTTTACCTCAAAATACAAGAAGAAAAAGAAATAGATAAGTTTAATATAGAAACAGAAACAATCATAAAATTGAAAAGGTAAGCTCTCGAAACTCATTTCGAATAACCATTCTCGAATTTCTAAAAATATTCCAAAATTTTCCTCCATCTCGTAATCCACCCTTCGTAAGCATCAAATATCATCCGTATTCCCTATCTCGTCGAAGGGAAGATATTCAACCACAATCAACATTATCGTCTGCAATATCATTGGGTAATTCCACCCCGGAATTATGATCTCTAGCAATCGAACGTTCTCTCGCTTCGTGATTGGTAAATAATTCCGCAAGGCTCTTGCTTTAATGAATTCCGCCCCCCCCCCCTCGCACTAATCACCCTACGGGGGAAGAGAGATCTATGGGCGTCTTAAACTCGTGCCCAATTAGCCAGAGACAATATACACGTCGCATTTGCTTGATGAGGCATTGCTTGCATCTATGTTTGTTCAGACGAGACACTTATAAACAGATAAACACGATGCGCGAATGAATGTCTTTGGCTTATTGCCCTTTTGGTGTTTGATGTTGGCATCAAGATTGGCGATGGTTTTGGCTTTAGACTTGAATCTACAGAAAGGAAAAATACAGCAGCATCGGGATCAATTTCAAATGGTACGCTATTGCTTGAAGCCGTCTTTTGTCATTTTCGTAATTACAGAATATTTTAATCATTTATCTACTTGAATTAAAATTTACATCTACCCCCCACAGACTATTTTTAATTTTCAAATGTGATGTTAATCCTATTTACTTTTTCAATTCCTACGATTAGTTCACTCTCTCCCTACACACACACATATATATATATATATATATTGTTCAAATTTTAAATCGTTAATAAAATACTTTCTATTCATCTATTTATTTAAAATTGTGGTGGATGACACTCGTTAATACAGTTTTTTAAATACTAATTCATAATTGAATTAAAAAAATGAATAAATAGTAACAAACAATAGTCCAACTGCGTTTATAGAAAGGAAAATCGTTCGTTGTGTCCCTGTAGCGCAATGGATAGTGCGTTGGAATTCTAATCCAAAGGTCGTGGGTTCGAATCCCACCTGGGATGGCCTAATTTCTCAGAATGTAATTTCTTTTTTGCTATACTGTTTTATTAGAATAATTAAATGTAATTAATGAATAAATAGTAACAAACAAACAAAAAATAGGCCAACACCCTATATAGAAAGGAAATGGATAATTGCCAGGAAAATCGCTTTCTATTTTGTCACTTAATAGTGTGATTCGGTCATATGTACATGCATATTTGGATATTAATTGTAACTATTTTGTAAAAATTAACTAAAATAAATTTTTTCTTTGTTGACCTAAATAGGAATTGACTTAATTCTTTTTTATATTACTTGTTTACTTTACCCCTCCAATGCAAACTGTTGTACGTATTTGCATTTAATAAATTGCATACGAAAGAGTAAAATGTTGTGAAATTTCTTCTGTCCTATTTTCGAAAATATTTTATGTGTGTTTAGATTATTCGTTTGTGGGTTTTCAATCCTACAAAACATGTTTTGAAGAATATTTTGAAAAATTCGAATAAATACATAATTTATCCTGATCTTTTGTATGCACTCTATGGTTTTTATATGAATGCAACAGTCTAGATTTGAATGAAAAAGTAGAAATTCCGTAAGATGTGTATATATATATATATATATATATATATATATATATATATATATATATATATATATATATATATATATATAGGGAG
>BMAV01017862.1:77248-98099 GCA_019973955.1 Trichonephila inaurata madagascariensis | reverse complement strand
AAAAATTGCGGTACATTTTCACGTTGACGAGACAAACTTGCGACGATTATAGAGCAAAGCGGACAAGAAACAAGTAGCAGTGACATGTTAGAGGACACAACACAAAGACAAAAAGAGCGATTACACAAGATTTTCGCTTTATATACCGGCAGTGGCAAGCGCGTGATTCTTATGTAATAGTAGTTCTGATTGGATAGAATCGGCGGGACAGGGATTTCGGATTAGCCGATTACGACTACAGTGTTATTTTTAAACTAAAGAATTGAAGTTTGTTTAAATATTAGTAAAAAGAGTTAAAACAAAAAGGATACTAGAGGGAATTATTATATATATATATATTAAGTTCGTGAATTCAAAATGACTTGCAAATGAGAGCCTTAATCAAAGAAAGCATGTTCTGTAAGAGGCATACGAATAACTAAATCTTGATCTTTTTGAATATGCTTGTTGTGGCACCCCCTCCTCATGTTATTTGAGGTGCAGAGTTCTCACCCACAAATCAGTGAGATTCCCGGGTAAATCCGAACGCAGCAGGTCTGGAGAAGCTATTGAACCGAACTCGAAATGATTACGAGCAAGCAAATTCAAAAAATTTACTTTTGTTAAGTGAGACTCTAGAAATGGCTACGTGTGATTTGCAGATAAGACAAGATTTAGAGATAAGACAAAATTTTGTACTTGCTAGAATGAGATACAAACCCTTGGCCTTGACAAATCAAAAACCTCCCTAATTTTCATTACCAATAAATGCGACAATGTTGCCTTGGCTTCTAACAATGTGGCAATATCGTCCACAGTCATGTACAATATTTTCTATTCCTTTGACTATTTATTTGTTATTCTATGGTGGCATTCATTAATATAATATTATATTAAGGCGTTGAGACTTAATGCCGCTTTGGCTCAACGGAAGAAAACACGATTTAGAGAGGAAAGACCTCGTGAATTGATCGTTGTTGTGTGTCGTTTTTAAAAAATATATGCTAACAGTGAAAATCACTCAACACCAAACTGAAGGGACTGAAATATTTTGTTGTCTTAAAGGATATTGCAACAAAAACAGCAACAACAAAAAAATTAAATTTATTACGATTTATTTTTTTACATAGATATGTATATATATGCATATATTTAATAAAAATCAATGAAATAAGAACATTCATTAGAACTTTAAAAAAATTTAATTTAAAATTTTCAATTTTTTTAAAGAACAAAACGGTTGTTGAGTTTTTGGAAAATGATTTGATATTTTTCTTTGCATTGTTTTTTAGCATCAAATTATCAGCAGATTGCTCGATATTGTCCACTTTGTGTTATTCATTTCACCATTGTAATGTGCGTCTAAATAACTGCGTATACTTTTCATGACGTTCCTCATTTCGAATGATTTGGGAGCAGGAGCTGCATTATTCATTTCATTTTCCTCGTCGGAATCTGCATCAACGATATTTTTTTAACTTTGTACAAACTCCGAAATGTCTTTGTCTGCCATAATTGTGGTTGTACACACACTATCATCATCTACTGCAATGAATTTTTCCGATTATTCAATAGGGCAGTCCAATCCGAAAGGTGTTTTCCATAATTTGTTCATTTAGAGACGGGAAATGTTTTCGTGTTAAGCGATTTTCGTTTCGTGTTAACCAATATTTCGTTTTAATCGTTCTCCCGTTAAACGTATTTTGTTATTTGGAATATAGTTGCTAAGGCTCTATCTCAGTTAACGATATAAGAAATGTTTAGTTTTTTCATACTCAAAGCTTTCCTGCACCTAATGTCCCACTTTTAAATCTTGTCATGGCAATTTTAAGGAAATTGCGAGGACTAAAATGGTAAGGAATCAATTGGGATTAAAATTTAAAGGTGATAAGTTCACAGGAGGAAAGTGGTCAGATTCAAGCTTTTTTTCTCGAATGAATCTACTTCGGTGTTTCTCAAACTGTGGGGCGCGAGCATATTAAAAAGAGGAAAACAAAAGATTATCTTAAAAAATTATTTATTTACTGAAAATAAACAAACAGAATACATTTTGACATAATGAAAAATAAAATACACATTTACACTGATATGTGATGATGACACTGATGCACTTATAAATGAATCTCTGTATATTACACAATGTATTTTATAATTAATTTAACAAAATACTAAGTTAAGAACAAGTTTAATAATTACCAGTAACCCCATGGCCTTGTCATATATAAAATTACATATAAACATTAACACTTATCTTGATAATGTGTACGGTTTATAATTAATCCGT
Organism: Trichonephila inaurata madagascariensis; assembly: GCA_019973955.1. Classification (NCBI taxonomy): domain Eukaryota; kingdom Metazoa; phylum Arthropoda; class Arachnida; order Araneae; family Nephilidae; genus Trichonephila; species Trichonephila inaurata. The sequence continues at coordinate 95,836 of BMAV01017862.1, read as the reverse complement.
TAACTGTCGATTAAAAGTTATTTGATTCGCTCTCCAATGCCACAGTACCACGTAGGCACGCGTATGTGATGTATTAGGGGGGAGAGGTGAGAAAAGGCACACATAAGCAAATTCTTCGCAAACACTTTCAAGGTCCTTTTAGTGCATTCCAAAGCCTTCTGAATAATTTTATGGATGCAGTGCACAGAAAATATCGTACTTTGGAAAGACGTATATATACGTCCGGGAAAATTAACGCTTTAGGTGAGCAAAACTTTTATATACGCCAGTGGCACTTAAAAGGATAAAGTCATATCTTAGCTTTAGTGTTAAAATATAGTATTACTGAATTAAAAACATTGTTATTATATGGAGGGGGGCGCGAAGAAAATTATGATTGAATGTTGGGTCGCAAATATAGAAAGTTTGAGAAGCACTGGTCTACTTTTCTATTGCCCATACTACATCTGACAAAACTACTCACTGGAAAAATAACTAAACTATGTGAGAAATATTTGCATTTTAAAATAGAATAGTAGCTCCATAACGGTGCAAGATTGCTTTTTAATGTATAGATGAAAATTCTTGGAATACTACTAACATAAAGTTAAATGTATTAGAAATGTTTTTGCAAGGAATAAGATTTCTTTGGATCAAGGGTACTCAACCTTTTCTCTCTGCTAAGCCGCAACATGAGGATAAATGGAGGGTGGGGGAGAGAAATGCTTGAAGACCAAGATAACATAGGAAATTTAAAATGTGGAAAGTTGATCAAAATATTATAATTCCTGTTTTGCTTTTTTAAATTATTATTTTTTATATTTTTTTATTTTTGTCACTAACACAAAATTAGAAGCATTTAAGAAACACTCCTTCGTAATTTCTGCATCAGTGAACTTTTTCATATGATTACGAATAATATAACAAACTTCATACGATGCCTTTGTTACCACTGTGACATTTCCACTGACAAAACACTTTGTTGATGTTGCAAAGATTATTCAAGAAAGCCTATGTATCACCTCTTGAAAGAGATCTTCGAGGAAAAGTATCATTGAATGATTACTGTTTATTGGTATTTTTTAAATACAGCAAGCACTTTCGTGACAAATTAAACAATTACTGATCCATGTTTGTTTTTCACTACAAAATAATTAACCTCCTAACCGTCTTGAAACGATATATTTTCTCTGAATATTTTTCGCTTGCAAGATATAAAAGATAGTTAAAAATTAATTCCACCCATAAAATTGTCGCTACTGTACTGTTGTCTGTTACCACTAATCGTACCCGTACAACAGCAAAACGCAAAATTGATATATCTAATTTCTTGACAAAGGATTTTCCCACCAAATTTTTAATACAATGTTCTTAAATAAGTTCTCAGGGCAGTGGGCCATGACCGGGCCACTTAAAAAGGCTTGGTGGGCCGCAGATTGATTGGTGTAGATTGTGCGATAGATGGAATATTAAAAAGTGGACTCTTTCGGTTGTGTATATGTTCCCGAGATTATAATAAGGCAAAGAAGATTTAAATTTAAGATGCTGTTAAATAATAGAGCGCCATTTATTATAAAAGCCATATAGTTGTTTCCGAAGAATATTTTTATTTTGAGTATGATAATAATTTATAATATTATTCGGAACTGAGATTTCATTCAGAATTGATCAAATAGGAAATAAAACGCATATTTTTGGGATAAAAATTGTCTTTTATTTCTACCAAAACTTTTTTTAAAAATTTCTTGAAGGTGAAAATATTGTGCAACAATTGGGTAGTCTGTTCACGGTAAGTGGAAGAAAATAGGTTCCCGGGTCTGTTTCTGGTTCGATGACATTGACATCTTCTGGATCAGTTCCAAAGAGAAACGCTATTTTCGGGTTTCACTTCTTTTTACCTTCCGAATTTTTTTGTAAAAAGAAAGTAAGGAAAGAAAAAGCGCAATGGAATTGAAGCGAAGTAAAATTGTATTAGATGTAACGTTACCTTGACAATCTCGCTGTGAAGTCGGATGCATCACCCAACGAAGGCCAATGCCAGTTTTTTCTCTTCATCAAGACTGTTGATGATAATAAAATCAAATGTTTAATTCGGAATTTTCTTTCTCATCCAGATATCAGAGGAACTTATATAGGTTCCTGTTTTTTCTTCTATGTATCTTTTAGCACAGGCGTCGGTAACTTACGGCTTGCGTGCCACATTTGGCACTTGGTACAATTCTCGGTGGTACTCTATACTACTCTACAAATTAGTCAATTTTTAAGTGGATAGAAATTGATAATTTTGAAATAAAGCTACAGCTTCAGAATTATGGAATTATGAAAAAATCTGGAAGATAAGTCTTAACGATAAATCGACTGCTATTTTAAATTCATGGATCTCATTGCTGTAGAGATTAAATTGAAGAAAATTGTGTGTACTCTGCTGCCAGCTTTTAGTTTGATACATCCCTGTGAATAAATCATGTCTCATATGGAGAGCATTTTGAATACACAAAGAAGTTTTTTTACAACTGAATGTTCAGAATTGTGTCAAACTGAAAGTCGCACATTGTACCCTTCATGTTGCTATGTGGAGTATTGCAGGGATGAAGTTCGCGTTAAAATATTTTTTGTTTAACTTCTTTGAAGAGAAATGCTTATATTTTATGTTGTCTATTTCTTATTTTGATATGTGTTGAAAAGATACATAATACATACAATATATGTACGATTTTTTTTTTGTTTAGTTTAGTTTTTGTTTGTTGTAGAAAAAGTTGCATTTTATGTTGTTAATTACAAAACTAAACTAAACTCAGTGGCGCAACAGTCCATGAGGGCCAAGGCCTACTGTGCCCATCTCAGCATACGTGACCTTTGTGCACTGAGGCGCATTAGCAAATGTCTCGGCCAGATGGTCAGTCTGACGCGAAACCCCCAGTGTTTAGTTCCCAAGCAAACTTGGTACTCATTTTATCGATACACTGAAGAGATGAAAGACTGAGTCGACCTTACCCAGTCCGGGGTTTGAACCCCGGACCTGTGGCATGGAAGCGTGATACGCTCCCACTCGACCACTGGGCTTATGTTGTTGGTTATTATATTAACATAAATATCTTTAAATAATGCAAAGTTAACATGTAATAAAATTCTAAATCTCTGTATACTTAACCTGGTGGGGTTATATACGGAAGTATTCAAGATTGGCTGACAGTATGCAGTCTTCTACTGACTATAACCACAAAAACTAACTTAAGATAAAAGTGTTTTATTTTTTTAATACATTTTGAATTGTTTGATAATAAATGCATCATTTGATATCATTTTTTGCCTATTATTATTGTTATTATTTTATTTCTGTTGGTAAGAGTACTAATTTGTATTTATTATTTAGTTATAATAAATATTGTTGACATTTTCCTGTCTCACTGGGCTGCGGCGCATACAAGAATTTTTGAAGGAGGGGCGAAAGTCTACCATTCTCGTATCATACCCCACACAATGCGCATTCAAAAATATATATACTTCCTTGATTTTGTAGATTATTGGGAACAAAAAACGGTAAAAAATAAATTACTGAATAAATAATTAACTTTAATTAATAAAAAAATTATTAATAACAAATACTTTATTAAATTTCACGTACTATATACATGGGGTTCTAATCAATCTGGAAAAAATCAAGAACTATGGGGAAGGGTACGGACCCGTGGACCTCAACTCACCCTTGTGTTCGTCACTGATATTGAGTGGACCGCAACACCTTGAAAAAATTAGAAGTACTCTGTATCCCGTAACCTGGAAAAGTCTGCCCACCCCTGGTCTAGGTCATTGGTCGGCGGACTTTTAATAGAGAAGAGCCAAGATCGTAGTGAAACAAAATAACGCATAGAGGCAGAAATCCGACTAGATGTAACCGTCTATTCAAAGATCCACAGTCTACCGCCTTGTGGCGACACAGTAATTCCAAAGAGGAAATTTGCGTGAACCTCCCCTAACCGATGGGGAGTTCAATCAGTCTATAAAATATTTTTTCCGATTGCGGAGCCCTGAAATTGGTAGTGTGCCTACTCACAAAATAGAAATTTGTTAATGATTATTTAAGTTGTGTGTGTTCGTGTCGTAATAATAAATATTTCAAAACTGAAATAAAAGAACTGATATGTAAAATGTGAATACGCAACCGATATGTGACACGCTCCCTGGTCTTCATGATTTAAGCTTTGTGAGACGCTTGGACCTCTCTCTAGGGCACTCGGATGTGTAGGGGGTAGGGAAGAAACACTCGACAGGATCCAATTAATTTATTTACCGCACTAAGAACAGACACAATTTCAATTACTAATAAAGAGAGAATCTCTCAATGATAACCGCGAAAGTGGATCAACGACGGTAAAACACGAACTATTAGGAGACTATCAAACTTGATCCTTACCTAAATAAAGGATCTAACTTATCATCCGATTTAATCTAATATCAAATCAATCCTAGTGAACAATCGTCACTTAAGAGTTTCCTCCTAATAAGAATCAAATCACTATATTTCTAATATTATATCTTTAGTAGCAATCTCACCTGACTCGAGTATATCTTCTCTCTTACTCTCTCTCAAGCTAGAAAACCTCAACTGTGTATATAGTAAGTTAATTTAAATATCACGATTCTCTTCTTCCGAAGGATTGGTTGTGAATAACGCGAATTGATAGGTCAAAGATTTCCCTACAGGACCAATTGGAAAAACGTGTATAGAACCGTCACAGATTGTTCAGAAGTATTGTAGAACCCTTGAGTCGGAAACTGTTAAATAGGTATTTGTATGCACCAATATTAAAATGGCGTTCTCTTTTCTGTGAAATGGAGGTAGAGAAATATTCAAGGCAGATGATTCTCAGGTGGGGACTTAGTTCGAGTTCTTATTGCAGCATGTACATGTCTTAAGAAGTAATGGGGTTTGTTGCACATAACTGGTTAGGTGAGTGAATATTAAAGTCGCCCTTATCAGCTACTCGAGGGCTTTTGGCGACTGGCCTCGTACTTTTGAATCACGGTCTAGTAAAGAAGACGATATACCGGAACTGACAAACCATCTCCTAACTTCTACACCACACCAATGAAAGGATGTTTCCGCCTCGACATATTTAACGTGCATCGACGTCCTCTGTACGATGGGTCTTCAGATGTTTCTGTTTCGAACTGATAACATGCCAGCCACGAGTCCTTTACCTCGACCGCTAGGCGACCGCGGCTACTGCACGTTACTGAAACTGGATCTTAAAGATTTTCAGGTGTTGCAAAAGTTAGGGATGTGAAGTAAGGGTTTCATAGTCATCCTCGTTATTTTTACTGTGGCTTCATTCCAATCACTTTCGGAAGTCGTGGTAACCTAGTGGTCATGGTTACCAACTCGTGGCTGGAGTGTCATAAGTTCGAGCCTAATGCCACTGAAGACCCTGGAGTGGCTGATGTGCGTTGAGTCTGTCGAGGCTCAAAGTCCTTTTCGTTGATGTGATATGGAAGATCGGAAAGGGAAAGGGACAGCTCCGCTGTCAACTTCATGACTTGACCATAGATTAAAATTACGAGATTCGTCGTTAAATACCTACATGTTACTTTACAGAGTGACATCATTAAACAGCTACTCACTCTCTAAATAACAATTCAAAATCAGATTTTTTTTTTAAACTATTAAAAAATTCAAGTAAATTTTCTTTTATGGAAGTAGAGGGTAATTTGAATATTTGCAAAAAATTTCTTGTTGGGAATTATTTGATTTTTTGCTGAGCTAGCAACATTATCTTATTAATATGAACATTTTGAAAAGAAAGAAAAATATAAATCAATCATTATGTTGTATCTTAAAAGGCAAGGCATTTAACAAGCGTTTAAAGAATCATTTTAATTAACCCAAATCCACCCTTAGGAAATTAAGTTTTCAAAATGTTTAATTAAAATCTCATCTGTAACTTAGATACTCTCGTGGCTCTTCAATAATAATCAGGAGACAACTCAAATCGAATATTTAACGAATCAAGATAATTAAATGGTTTACATCTGATTCCCATGGTTCTATTCTCATTTCCGTCACTTAATAGCATTGATTGTTTTTAAAATTGATTCTTTGCTGCGAAAAATGCTCATGGCGCTGCTTGACTATTTAATATTTAATCCATTATTTAAGTGCAATTAAACATTAATTAAATTTTCAACGCTGTAACCTGAGTAATTAATAAGTTATGGTAATGAATGATTTATTACAACAAATGACTTATGCATGAAAACGTTTCTTAAGGAACTTGTGCAATCCGTGTTGGTTTCTGCAATTCACTTAATTCACTCGAATATGCGAACATTTTTGCAATCTGTGAAGTTGTTTTATTTTAATAAATAAAGTAAAATGTATGAATTATATTAAAAAAGAAATTTGCAAAGTCAGTTCATAAGTTCGTTGTATGAAAATGTATCCTAAATTTTTTTTCCAAAACTAAAATCATGTCAATGTGTATTATGTTGCACACATAAAACAATTTTTTTAAAAAAAAAATTTGAGCATTGGTATTTGGGTACAATATTTTAAAAGGGATAAAGCGATAGATTTTATATCACTTTTGTGTCAAATATTCTACTCTAAACGGATTTGCGGCTGGCGTATCATGGGTTCGAGTCTAGTGCCGCTGAAGACCCGCCATGTAGAGGGGGTCTTAGCATGTTAAATTTGTCGAGGCTCCCATTTCCTCCCGTGGGTGTGGTGTGGAAGTTAGGAGACATTGTTTCAGCTCAAATGTCGTACTGTTCACGTGACCATGGCTCAAAATTACGAGGTCTGGCGCCAATAGCCTCGTAATTCTTTATAGCGACCTAAATGTATAACTCTCAACTGAACTTTGAATATAATGCTTGAGTCCGCACTCACACACGTTTACATTTTCTACTTATTACATTTGTTATTTGGCATATTGTATTTGTTTCATTTTGAGGATTCGTTATTATTCTTGTAATGTACGTCTTGTAAATGCGAAAAAGTTCTTCAGATTATTTTTAAGTATGCTACTAAGAAAATCTCATTCCGTTGTTGTGCCGCGATACCCTAGTGGTGTTGGGCATGGAGTCATGGCCGACGTGTCATGAATTTAAAAAAGCCCTAGTGCCACTGAATCTCCCCTTACGACCCCCCGTGCAGGGGGTGGAGTGATGTACGTTAAATTTGTCATGGTTCAAAACTTTGGCCTGATTTAGTTGTTTGTAAAGTTGGTAGCAGCTCGGGTGTTGTCCTCGTCAATTGACCGAGATTCTAAATTACGACATTTGTTGTACCCCTCATGATGCCTTAGAGCGAGATGTTAATCAAGATGTTATTTATCAAGACATAAATCAAATTATTAGTAGAGATAAAAATTCAGTGCAAAGGTAATGCATGCTTTTTTTTTTTACGTAATGAATTAACCAAGGTATTAATGAAATAGTCTTTTTTACGCAAAGAATTAAACAAAATATTAATGAAATAGTCTTTTTTACGTAACGAATTAAACAAAATATTAATGAAATAGTTTTTTTTTTACGAAATGAATTGAGCAAAGTATTAAAGAAATAGTCAAATGCAACGCAGTACGTGCAATTACTTCAAACCAGCTCGAGTGTTGACCTCTTCACTTGACCGGGATTCAGAGTTACGAAGTCTGTCGCCAATAAGTCTCGTGTTGCATGACAGTGTGACGTTAAAACACACATACTCACTTGCCATATCAGTATCGCTTGTGATGCAAAAACCTTCTAAAGCTTATATCACTTATTAAGTCCTGGGTCTAACTAATAAAACAACAACTTTTAGGCAAAATTAAACTTTATTTATCAAGATACTTCCCTTCAACAGTGATATTTTCAGCCCAGAGCTCTTCTAATTGTTTTCGTAGAACGATTTGTTTTTGCTCTCAAAATAGGCTTCAACTTCGTCAATCACTTCTTCCTTTGAGCCAAACCTCTTTCCTCGGAGCATTCTCTTTAGGTCTGCAAACAGCAAGTGGTCACTGGGGGCCAGATCTGGACTGTATGGTGGGTGGGAAAGTAATTCGAAGTGCAATTCATTCAATTTGATCATCATTTTCATGGACTTGTGGCACGGTGCATTGTTTCTAAAACAAGTTTCTAAAAGAAAAGTTGCTTTTCGCTAAAACCACTGGAACTTTTCAACTAAACAAGGTATTATCACGGAAGTTTGACCCGTGCCGTTTGAAAGTTAGTGGTACTAGGTTAGATTTAGAAAAGTTAGAAGGAAGCGCCATCTGTATCTAAGGCTCAGGGCTTATTGAGTGATGTGTTATATTTCAATAATCTCGATCGAGGTTTTAGAAAATCGCACTAAATTCATATTTTTTTTTAAAAAAAATAGAGGATTAATTTTAAGGAGAATTATAAATTATGATACTGATTTAAAAATCATAGAACGATATATAATAGGATATATACGTGTATAATATTGATTGCTTAAAATATGTATGTATATTTACAGTAAAGTGTTTTTAATATTGCTCCATCAATGAAAGCGTTGGAAGTCTTGTGCATTGTTACGCCGAAAAGAATTCTCCACACAATACATCGTGAAGGTACTGCTATCCAGAAGGTCGTTAGGCATTGTTCTCAGACTATTCCTTGGGTGGGCTGGAAGGCCTGATAAAATGGATATCGATCTGTGGCGAGTGTTGCTCCTTAATAAAGTCATTGAGTTCGGGTAAACGGGAAAGAAAACTTTTCCCCAACATCTGATGTAATATTCCCCACACAATGGAACATCCATGGTTTCTTCCTTATCCCTTTCTGTGCATTCTTCTTATCCTTTTCTTATGTTCCGCGTCCTATGAAACTAGGACGTCGGCATCAGTGTAATTGGGAGGAGCTTATGTGAGTCTGGAAATGGCCGATCTTTGAAATTAAGGTATCTTTGGGAGATAGAATAAAAAGAACAGTTATTTCTACACCCCTTTCCTGATGACTTCTTAGCCCATTCCCAGTTTCTCCCGTACGCCGTATGAGCACTGTGTTTGGGCCGCTACTATTTTGCCCGTACGGCTTACGGGCATTCTTGTTTCTCTATAATTTATACTATTTCGCCCATAACTTTTCAATTTTTAATATTAATTTATTTGTATAGATAACGATAGCTGTACAGTAAGAGAAATGAAGTAAATGTATCAAAAAACTGTAAAAAATAATTGTAGTTTATATACATATTGTATATATTTACAGCCTAGTGTGTAACTTCCCTTTAAGCATTCGTGTAGGGAAAAAAAGACAACTTTCACGGAGAAACACTATTATTCTCATTAAAATTAAGAAGTCGTCGTAAATACTGAAAAATTTTAATAACATTTTCTTATTTAAAATTGTGAAATTAACCAAAAAAATGCTTTAAAAAATGCACCCGAATTCGGAATATTTTTCCAGATATTAAAATACTCCAACACTAATATTAAATTTTCGCTTCGCTGTCTTATAGAGAGCAATAACCCCCCCCCCCTTTTTTTTTTGTCTAAAATATGTTCCTCATTTTTCTCGTGTAGCGTAATGCTAAATGAGCAATCCTTCTACATGTTAAAACGAAAAACAAATTATCCATGGAATATTTTTAAAACACTATATTTTTTATCAGATGTATGAATTACTATGTTACTCATTTTCATAAAAATTGAAACATTTTTCTGTCTGAAAGTTTTTTCCGCTTTTAGCTCAGAATCGCGTACCTTTGGCGTAGGCATCTTTAAACATGATTTATTAGCATACTCTGTCGCGGTGGGAGGTGGAGATCTCGCTGATTGTTGAGGTTCCGGAGGGACCTGAACACAGCAGGGACATAGACGCCATAAAATATTACTCAAAATGATTATAAACAGGCATTCACAATAATTTACTTTTATTAATTTTAACATTTCAAATGAGTACGCGACATGCTGACAAGATATGCTAATGGAAGGGGAAGAGAGATCGGAGCTCCTGGACACCCCCAGGGTTCTCTCTCAGAATTTGGGTGGAAACGAGTCAAATCGTATTGTCACCTGCATGGTGCTCAAAGCTATGGCTAATGACCGGTCGCTTTGTCATGATGAACTTCGTGGGCCTCGATCTGGCATTAACAACAACATAAAAGTTTACTTATCTTAACTGAGATGCAACATGTGAAACTTGCCAAAGAGAAATCCTCCGAGATCTACTAGCTCTGAAGGTAGCCTTGTGACTGTAATTCAAACTGTAATTGGCGTGGCAATGTTGTCCAGTCATCTCCTGTTCTCTATATCCCTTATTTAGATGCTGTTTGGTTGTAGTGATCATGTTCGGAGTGAAGTTTATTAAAGTACCAATTTGGCTGGACTCGGAACGTGATTTTGAAAAAAGTGTATGAATAAAGAATTTTTTTGATATTTAGTGTCACCTGAAAAAGAATAAACATATAAAATTGCTTTCAGAATACTTTTACAATAAAAAAAATCATTTAAATGCATGTTTATTTTGGGGGGAAGGGGGGCAAAAAATGAAGAAAGAATTACATATTTTCAAAACATTCTCCTTTTATGAAAAATGCTTCTATAATACTAATATGTTGCCAATATATAGAACCTGAACTAGGATTTCTGAAAGAATTGTCTAGAAGTGGATTTATTCATATTTCAATGCGTCAGCATAGAGAAAAATTTTAACAAAAAAAACCCATCGGATATTACTTTAATAGATCGTAACTCTGACAATAACGTGGATTTTTCAAACATTCTAGTTCAGCCTCTGTAAAGAAGTCTTTATCTTTTTATAGGCAAAATATTTTTTATTATTGAAGCATTTTCCTTATAAAAGGAGAATGTTTTGAAAATATGCCATTCTTTCTTCATTTTTTGCCAAAAAATTGCATTTAAGTAATTTTTCATTGTAGTAATATTCCTAAGACAATTAATTTTATGTTTTTATTGTATAATTCAGAGGACACTAAATATCAGAACATTTATTCATTTGTACGCATTTTCAAAATCTTGGTTCGTAACGGATAACTTAACTGCTTTGAATTAAATATATTTGACAAAAGGATGGTTAATGCATAATTTGATAAATAATAGTATAAGAAAGTTAAATATGTGTATCAGTTTCTCATTGTATACACGGATACGTTTTCAAAATGCACATATATAATTCATTGCGCTACTTATCGTAATCCAAAGCCCTATAAAGTTCAAAATAGCTTTCGTCACTTGAAGTTACAATTTCAATTCATTTATTTTTTGGCAACATAAAGTAAGAGATAAGTTTTTGGTCGAATGTCGGATGTTCAGTTGCTTGTAAATATCACAATAACCAAATATGTGCATGATTGCAGCCCTTTTTGGAATTTTATACTCTTTTCTTAATTGGTATCTATTTTAAGAAAATGTTTTTCCATTTTGTTGGAAAGCTGGATCCCTGCATATTTTTATCCGCTCTCAAAGAATCCGGTTCGTCTTCTCCGTCTTCATAATCTATCAAATTATTGATAATGTCATTGTCATTGAAAGTTTTGCCTTCAATCAAGTGCGGGCTGCTGGAGCGTTGAGAGAAAGCAAATGCATGCGCATTGTCGGGAGACTGTTTATAATAAATTAACAGAGCGTCTTGAAATTTCAAAACATTTCAGTGGCGTAACGTACACCCCCACATCACGGGGGGGGGAGGACTCTAAGGGTCCAAGGCCTGACTTACGCTAAATACGTATTTACCCAATTTATAAAATATTAAAGGCACAACCTGACTTTCAGAGGGATTCCTAACATTATCCGTTACACCACTGATAAATAGATAGAAAACATTACATTGGGGCCTAAGCCATTGAGTCCTGCCTCGGGGCGGGGGTCAGGACTCTAGGGGCTCAAGGCTTAACTAACGCTAAATACGTATTTACCCAATTTATAAAATATTAAAAGCGAAACCTGACTTTCAGGGGTCGAGGGGGCCCCAACATTCTCCGTTACGCCACTGGTAAATAGATAGAAAACATTACAGTGGCGCCAAAGCCATTGAAATTCATACACCGCATAAAAAACAGATCGCACAAAAAAATCGCATTAGAAAAGACCGCACAATAACAGGTTCTACTGTATATTAAAGGGCGTAATGCCAGCTCACGGTTATCCACCGCTACCTCACTGGTATTTCCCCTTAAACATAACTACGTGATTTGTCGATAATATCCATTGCGAAGTTCTCGTGCGGCGTTTAATTTTATAATATGTTCGACTTTAGGGAACTAAATATTAACGTTTTGACGTGTAATTTTTACTGGTTGCAATTTAGGCGTTGTCTTCAATTGGTCAGATTCGTTTAAGTTTGGTGTACAAATGGTTATGAAGAAACCCAAATATACTGTTTGTGATGTTATGGACTACTAGAATATTTACGGAACATTAATATTTAAAATTCGCGCCTTTATTGAAATAAGTGAATCAGAGCATTTTTGATTTGGTAATGGGTAATAAATGACTTTGAGCTTTTTGCGAAAAAATTATAATCTCTTCTAAAATGACGTAAACTATTAAAGGAAAGAAGTGTTAAAACCAACAAAATAAGAGAAAGAAGTTTTGTTTAGTTATAAATTTATTACAGAAAACTGTAAATTCCGGCATATAGTGCTCACCGCCATATAACGCGCTCCTATACTTTTAAGCTGATTTTTTTAGTTTTTTGATATATTCGCCGTGTAATGCGCACTCCTTTTTTTACGAAGAAGTTTAAAATGTACGTACGCAATTCTCTTATGTTTTGAAGTCATTTATTCGAGATTTTATTCCAAGCTTTAGGGGAAAAAAATAGTGTACTTCGAGAAATACAACCTTTTAAATTCCTTAAATATTTCATTTCTTTTAAATAAATGGTATTTCGATATATATAGATCCCTAATTTTTTTTAATGAGCTTTTTATTTATTTTTAAAGCTATTGTGTTTGTATATCAAGTGTATAACGCGCACTCGTAAATTTCGATCTTTTTTTGTGTGTGTGTTAAAAGTGTGCATTGTACGCCGGATTTTACGACAAGTGAATGTATGAGTGAGTTGCTTTTCTCTTATTTATAAATATGCATTAATTTTACCATTTTTAATCGCTATTAAAAATTAAACAAATTATAATGCAGTTCTGTGCGTTTCTCTTTAAAAAACCCGAGTATAATTATTTGAGACTACTGAGATTTCTGCTTTTCTGATAGATATTTAATTATTTTTTATTTATATTTTTAAAGTTTAAGTACTTTGCATTATCTGTGTTTTAATAAATTATTCTTTTCTCTTTTAGGTAAGTGGATTATTGCATTTTTCGAAATTATTGCCTGTTTACTGAAATAATCATAGAACCGTAAGTAATTTCAAACTAGTCTCTAAGAAAATTGAGAGGATTTCTACAAAACCCATTCATAGCAGATCTTTACTCAACAAAAGAAATATGATTGCCAAATTTCTAGTCTGTGGGTGTAATAGTTCAAAAACGGAATTTTTATTCCATCTATAACGCCCCTTCAATCCCCTTGGGAGCCGATTTTCTCAAAACTCTTTCTAAGCGGATGTCTACTCAACAAAGAAAAAACATGCTTACCAAATTTAAAGTCTATTTATCTCATAGTTTTGGAAATCTATTGATGAGTACCGTGAAATCCGGCGTATAGCGCTCACCAATACTTTCAAACAGTATTTTTTAATTTTTAGGTATATTCGCCGTATAAAACGCACCCCCTTTTTAACGAAGAAACCTGAATTGTACGTATGCAATGCTCTTATGTATTGAACTCATTTATTCGATTTTTTATTTCAAAATTTTGAAAAAATAGTATATTTCTAGAACTATAACCCTTTAGAGTTATTTCTTTTAAGGTATCCGACTACGTTCAGAATCAAGATTTTAAAAAAGTGCATAAATATATAATTTTCATGATATTTACTGTCACTTAGATTAGAATACATGTATACAATTGTTTTAATGACATTTTGACAAAAAAAATTATTTAAATACAATATTTTGGCAAAAAGGTAACTTAGAATAACTTTTTTCAAAATGTTCTCCTTTTGTAACAAATAATTTGTGTGTGTGCGTGCGTGTGTGCTTATATAAAGTAAAGACTTCTCCAGAGAATGGGAACTATTTTCTTAGAAAAATTCACATTATTTTCAGAGTTACAACCAATTGAAATAATTATCGGCGTTTTTTTCTTAACGTTTCTCCCCTCTGTTGTCGTAAAACTGGGATAAAACCACTTCTAAGTTATGTATTTCAAAAAGTCGTGATTTTTCAAAAGCATATAAATGATTATTTGTTTTACATTAAGTGTCACTTGAAGTAGAATATACACAGAAATTTTTTTTTAAGAATATTGTTAGAATAAAAAATTATTAAAATGCAAATTTTTGGTAAAAATTAAAGAAAAATAAGATGTTTTCAAAACATTTTGTTTTTTATGAAAAATGTTTCTATAGTAATAATAATAATAATACTTTTCCTGTATTTTTGAAGTATATAGCTTAGAAGTTGATTTATTCATATTTTAATCTATCAAATTTTAAATAAAAACACCGGTTATTGTTTCAATTGAACGTAACTCTGAAAATAATGTGAATTTTTCCAATATCGTAGTTCAAGCTTTGTTTAGATGTATCGTAGTTCAAGTTCTGATTAGATGTCTCAACTAAATATATAGGTAAAATATTAATAAAAACATTTTACATGAAGGATAATGCTTTGAAAATAAGTCATCATTTTATGTTTCTATTTTTTTTAAAAAATATTTCTTAATTTTTTGCCCCCAAAGATGCATTTAAGTATCTTTTTTCTCGTAATAATATACTTAAAATAATTGTATGTTTATATTATAATACCACTGATACTAAATATTAAACAAGTATTATAATTTTTTTAAGTCAATTCCTACTAAGAAACAAAGAAAAATTTTATTTTATAGTTACTTTTTATTAAATAATTACAATTAATATAAATATATATATACATATGACAGAATCACAATATTAAGAGGAAATTAATTTCTATTAATTATCATTGAAGTATCGCATTGTTATCCAAAACAATCGTGGATATAAAATTTCACTTCAACTGAATGCTTTAAAACGCAAGAAAAGAAAATTTTTTTAAGTTTTGACCCGAGTCGCTAAGAATGAAACCAACGTGACTCTGTATCTGTAATCCTTTAAATAATTAGTTTCAGTCAATTAAAAATTTAATTAATCTTATATAAATTATCGCGTATTGTCACCCAAAACAATCGTGTATTAAACCTTTTAAAGTTTTGAGACGAGTCGCCATAAATGATGCCAACGTGGCTGTATTTGTAATTCTTTAAATAATTAGTTTTAATCAATTAATTTTTATTAATTAAAATTAAATTACCGTATTATCATCCAAAATAACCGTGTATATAAAATTTCAGCTGAATTAAGTGCTTTAAAATGTATTTTATTAATGATTGAAAATTTGCACAAGATATAGAGAGTGTGAGCTAAATAGTAGGAATTGAAAAAATTATTCATTTATGCACTTTTTCAAAATCCCAGCTCTGAACGTAGTCACTCACTTTAAAAATTTGTAATGTACCATGGATATAATACCGTGCTGAAAGGCCAATAGTAATGTCCCAGAAAGAAACTGAACTTTTGAAAAAAAATGTAACATTTTACAAGTTTTCCTCGTTACCTGATCAAATCTCAAATTTAACCTTGAACAATAAGAGAAAAACCTTTCGATATTTTTAAGTGTTCTCTCAATGAAAATCTCACTCTTAAGTATTGAAATATATCATTTTGTGAAAAAAATTTACAAAATTTTAAAAAGAATGGTGAAAATAAAAAAAAAAATCTTGATCTATTTCTGCAATCAAAAATGCATCAGACTAGCATGTCATGCAAAGCCGCTACCCAAAACTTGTGTAAGCTCTTTTCAAAATTACATTTTCTAATGGCTGGGCAAAAAGGCTTTTTACTCTCCAACCAGGAGTGGTCCTTCCATTCACCCATCCCATCTCCAGGAGTTTGGAACGGTGCCAACAGTAGCTCATAATCTCCCGATAACATTCCCATTGATGCCAGCATTTTAATCCATAATTCGACGTCTAAATCCTGTGAAAATGTACTAATCCATTTGGAAGCGAGCTCTAATGTCCCTTGTTATGAATAACTTAAAACGATGCAGTGACATTTTCTCTCATCCATTACTAATGAGCAAGGATTCGGAAAAGCGTGAATGTAACTGAAACCTTGACGGTTTGGGACTGATCAAAATTTCATATTTTCTCTCCTTTCTGCGTGTTATTTTAATCATCATGTAGGACGTTGAATGTTTCTAGGGAGACTTTTCTTTTTCGTTGAGGTTTTTGGAGAGTTGGTCGATTTTGATGAAAATGGAAAGGGAAATTGGAATCTGATTTAATTAATGTGCCAATATATTGATAAAATGATTTTTGGTTTCGCTCGATGTTTGAATTATTGATTGATTATGTCGTTAGTTTAAGTGTTAATCTTCTTTTTGAGAGAGAGAGAGAAAATTACGTCATTGAGAATATGAATTTGATTTTAAGGAATTAAGATAAATCTGTCATTATACAGAATGTTTGACAGTGCGTTAAAAATGTTAATATTTAATTCAGAATATTCTAATCTTTCTTTCTTTTGCGTTTGGGGTTGAACTTTTCGATTCGTTGATTAATTAATTTGAAAAACGTAATTTAAACAAATTTAATAAATGTAAAAAAACAAAATTTTATCTTAAAACTGTCTTTGGCTAATGTTAAAGAATAGGACCCAAATTCGGAATATTTTTTGAGATATAAGAGTACTCAAATATTAATATTATATTCTGGCTTCGCTGTTCTGTAGAGAATCACTTATTTTATCATACTACTTATTTTTATATGTGAGTTGACACATTTTTTTCTTTTATAAAATGTGATTCGCATTTTTTCTGCTATACTGAAATGCTAAATGAGCTATCCCTTTACATGTTAAAAAAAAAAGGAAAAACTATTTATTAAATATTGTGAAATTTTAAGAACACTAAATGCAGGCATGATTACAATGTCGCAAATTTTTATAAAAATTGAGGCATTTTTTCTGTTTGAAAATGTGTGCTCTGCGTTAAGTTCACGCTCGTGTGTATATGATGAAAAAAGCTTTACATAAGAGCATATGCTTTGCGGTTTTACCATGCAAAATTATTATCGATTTTATAATCAACTAATTTTTTTGTATAGTTCGCAATCAAAAGCTTCTGTTTAAAAGAGCATTTCAGATTCAAGAATATATGAAAAAAACTTAATTTTTGAAAAATAAAGACGAAGTGTTATTTAATATAATGCTATGTTTTCTTCCTATAGAAAATAATATCATTGTAGAAGTGTCCGATTTTTTTTTTTTTTTTTTTTTTTTTTTTTTTTTTTTTTTGTTATTAATTAATTTTACCAATATTAAGTATTTATTCACATTTAGTTTCACATAAATATTTTGTGAATTTCAGGGTCCTTTCTTGTACCTTGTGTCCTTTTTAAATTTTTGTTAGTCTTTTGAATAATGATTTTCAATTTTTTTTTTATTTGTTTAAAAATATACTAAGTAGCAGATGAACTTTAAGGGGGGAAAGAACTGTAACAATCTTGATGGATTTTTTCTCTCTATATATGCAAGATATTCAATAAAAAATATTTCTAGTACTACTCCTATATAAATGTAGTATTTAACTTAATACACCTCGTTTATACTTATGTTAGTTCAAATAATTTTATACTAATTGCTAAGCTACAATGTGGCCAGTAATAATATAACTTTAAAACTGTATTTGGATCCAGAATTTGGCTGTAACTTTTATTTTACGCAGATACATTATGGTCTTTGCATTTTTGAGTGCACCTTTAGGTAAGTTGCCTTTTTCTTGGAATGGATTTTAAACTTCCAACCATTATTTTCAATAGGATTTCGCTCAGTATTATAAACAGAAAGGTCATCTAGCTGCAAAATTGGTTAAACCCCACTGTTGTGTAAAGTCAGCATTGTTTATAATGCTGCAGCATCTGTAGTTTTAAATTCCAGTATATTTTGTTTCCTTTATCTTTGGTGTGTGTTCAAATCATTTCTGTTTCTCCAGTAGATTTTAATTAAACTATATACAGTAACTCTGTATTGCGAATTTTTCTATGTAGCGAACTTTTTCCTGGAACCTTGAACATTTCACGATTTTCTTCGTAAAATAAACTCTCCATAACGAATTGCATTTTCTATATAACGAACTTTTTCTTTTGTGATTCAATTTTTTCCTCCCTATTTTTAAAGTATTTCTGAACATTTGAAGTTATTCTCTCTTTAACACATTTTATGGTGGTCATAAATCTTGAACTGGTTTTATTAGATCCTAACTCGCCTGAACAATAGAGTTCAGAACATTTCATCCAATAAGTGCAACCTTTAACCCCCATTGTCCAGTTCACTAGAAACATCTTCGATATCCCCTTCCACCCTCAGTGGAGTTGTCAAGTGTTCTAGTTATAAAATAATGTATGTTTAAAATTACCTGTAAGTTTTAAATTAGAAAATATCCTTAAAATTCGTTAATTTTAATATAAAATTATTTTCTTAATATTTAAAATA
>BMAV01017862.1:52511-62942 GCA_019973955.1 Trichonephila inaurata madagascariensis | reverse complement strand
TTTTTTTATTTTATTTTTTCCTTCATCTATATACCGGAGCACTTCTTTTCGCGTAGGTAGGTTTTGAAATTCTGAAGAGAAAAAAAAATTTATCCTCCGCCCCCCCCCCTTATGTTCAAGTTTATATTGCGTCAATGGTGTAGCTAGTCCTGAATGGGCCTTATGTCAAATTTCTTTGAGACCCCTTTTTTGGAAAATAAATAAAAATGATTGCATTAGTAAAACTTATTGAAAATGTCAAAATATCACACATGTTGGTAGATTAGGAGCCCCGTACCATAGATACGGTGGTAAATATGCCTCTGCTATGCATATTAATTTTTAAAAAATGTGTTATCAAAATTTATGTTTTGAGATGAGCAGTAAGGAATTTTGAAAATTATGTTTCACTGGTTAAATGGCGCGAATAAAGTTTTCTTGACAAAACTGCAAATATACTAAAAATAATTTTCTATCATTTTATCATGTCCCCCACCCCTGTTTATAGCGATGGATAACAATCGACCCACTATAGCGTAACTTGAGATTGCTTTCGTACATATATCTCAATTGATCTTTCAGTACACGTAATGACAAGACACTGAACAAGGAAATATGTTACCCCCAATTGTTATCCCATTTCCCTGAACTTGTTACACATACTCTTTTCATTATTTCTCATGAAAAATTATCCCTTTTGTGATATATTGTGTTATGGGTACAGATAGGAAACTCACTATGTAATGAATTGAAATTTATTGCTTTTGAAATCGGATTTAGGTTTTCTGGATCTAATGTTACATACTCTGTGGGAGTTCCCTTTGTGGGTATTGATAAACATCTTCGGTTTATTCAAGCTGGAATTTAAAGGCGACTCTATCTTAAATATAATAAAGGCGGGTAAAGGTTTTTATTAAATGTATTATTTTTTTTTATTTATCTATCCTAGTAAATTGCTAAATAGTCATTGTAAGCATATTGCAGTTTTAGGATAAGAAAGAGGATTGGATAAGTGGTTTAAAGGTGTTTTCAATAGTACCAAAAATCTTATCGTAGATTAGAATTAAATTGTGGTTTGGAAGTGATTTACAGTTGGGTGCACACACACACAAAACACACCTTTTTTTAAACAACCTCCTAACGGCGGACCAACCCATTGTACAAATTATGCAACTGTTCATGCTATTTTATAACTTCAAATTATTCGACAAATTGCATAATTGTAATTTACATGTATTGTGTTGTTCTGTTTTTCTAACTGATCAAGATTTAAGTTTTTAATTCTCCGTCTGGTTCGAAGTTTTTCTAATTGTTCTTTAGGATGTAAATTTTCAACTAATCTCTTCTTTAAAAATTTACGTCTTTCGTACACTTTCTTCATTTGCTCTTTTTTTTCCCGCTAAATTCATTCTTGGTTCTCTTCTTCAGTTAAATTCAACTTTTTGCGACACAATTTTATTAACTATTTTTTATGTGTAATTTAACTTATTACAACATCGCGAAAAACTTTTTTTCTAGAGAGGGAAAAATAAAAATAATTAATAATAAGCATTATAATGTGAATATATACATAGATTATATATCAATACAATTAATAAACACCTATTTCATGTAGTAAACGACTGGATAAATCTACCCTGTATGCAAATAAAATAATCGAACTTATAATTAAACACTGGTGTAGAATATAGTTTAATATTGGTAGACGATTTTTTATTTTATAACTTCAAATTATTCGACTTTGATATACCTGTTGACTTCATATAATAGATATTTGGAATTTTAACGTCTTTCATTTTATGTATCTTTATCAAAATCTAAAAACTAGGACAATCTGCATAGATTTACAAGAAAGTCTAATTACACAAGTACTACTTCACCTTAAACATGTGTGACAAAAATAAATAATTTTCGTTTCCAATATATTGGGAAATTTTTTATTCCATTTATAAAGTTAGGAGGTCCGTCACCAGAAGCCATCGTATTGTTACAAAGTGGACCACTAATAAACGATCTACCAGAAAAAAATTTTTTCTTTTTTTAAAAAAAATAATTTCACATGTAAAAAAAAATTATGCATATATTATAAAAGAAAAAGAGCAGCATTACATAAAAAGAAATTTAGAAACTTAATTGGATTATCTAGAACGGGTTTGGCACAGTGGAGTTGTAACAGTGGCACGCGAAGACTTACTGAAAAATTTTGAAAAGATAATAAATAAACATTTTTTTTACAGTTTTATTGAAGTGGGGCTATCTCGGACAAAAAGTCTCAAAATATATTTATGAATTAATGTTTTCTGCTAAGTACATAATAAAATAAATACCTCTCAAAACTTGCTGATGTGCACCTATAATAATCTAATTTTGTCAGCATTTGCAAGAGCTAATCCTAATAAAGATGACTTGTCAAAAATAATTGTAATTCAAAATCCATATATTAAGTTAATACTGACCGTTTAATAACCATTTTAAATTAAATTATTCAAGTGACTCATTTTAATTTTATACCTAACCTAATTCATGGAACTTGTAAAATTTTATTAACTATAAAACCTAAGTTTTAGACTTATTTATTATACTATTTTAAAATTTTGACTGCATAAACTTGCATTAAAAAATATGCTATTTGTGTAAAAATCCCATAATAAGCTTATTAAGTAATATTTTTTAAATGTTTCATATATTTTTGTTGGAAAAATTTGGAAGTGGCACGCATATATATATATAATTATTATTTTATCAAATAATGGCACTCTTCCCAGAAAGGTTGGCCGCCCCTGGTCTAGAACAATGATTCTCAACCACTGTGCAGCGGCACTTCTGTGTGCGCCAATTTTGTTTTTTAATTATTACTTATACTCTGAGAAAAAAACTAAAAATTCCGGAATCGAATCATTCGGCATTTTATACAAATAAACCATTCCTAAAATTGTTATTGATCATTTGACAACACTGAAGGAGAGAGTTATTCATTATTTCTAGAATTTAGATATAAAAATAATTTGATTAGTTACCCATTTGTGATAACGGATGCATCTGTATATGAATAAACTTTGAATGAACTAATTTTGATCTGAAAAAATCGAGATTTAATTTCAAAACTTTCGAAAGAGTCAATGAATTCATTTTGGATTAAAATTAGAGGCGATTATCCCATAATAGCCTAAAATACTTTTAAAATATTGTTACAATTTTCTGCATCTTATTTGCATTGAGTTCGGATTTTCAGTATTAACAAATATAAAAATGAAAAAAAAATATGGAAACTTTCAAATGTAGATGACGAAATCAGAGTGGCGTTATCGTTTTTACAAATATAAAGGAAATCATCAAAAATCATCAAGATCAAATTTCACATTAAATGTACTCTTATAATTAATTTGTAATTAATTACTCAATAAATAGTTTGTCGTACATATTATGTTATTTAACACAGGAAATTTATTTTCAAATTTTTTCACCTAGTGTATTAAAGATAAGTAAATGTCTTTTAAACTTTTTTTATTGTTAGTTTGCCGTCAGATTTTGAAATTGTTAAAAAAAAGTGTAGCGAAACAACAACAGCAAAAAAAAAAAAAAGTTGGGAATCACTGATATAGAATGAGCCTAAATTTTGATTGCAGATTTCAAAAATATATAATATAATGATATTGTTTGAATTTTTTTTTACGGAATGAAAAAATATTTCTTAGATGAGCACCATCGTTCATTTCGCAATAACAGATTCTCCGATGAATTTTTATTTCTAATTTTTCGTCTTAAAGCTGAGACATGTTCTATAGCGTATTGGCAAAAACACACCGCCCCCCCCCCCTTTCCGCAGAACCCACAGGAAAAGTACCTTCATTAAAGGAAATGACACATATAAGCCTCGCTAGGAGAATAAACGAATCCTTGTTTGCATAGTAGCATTTAACAACTTGTTCTCACTTTATTGAGCGGTGTATATATTTTTTCCATTCTTAAAAAATCCCCATTAAACTCTCCTTAATTCTAAAAGCAAACCATAAAGAAAACTAATTTTCAGAAAAGTTATTCGCGTTTTAAATTGTTAAGTCACTTTTGAACCACCCTGTACTTCAAATATAAATTGAAAGAAAAAGTAATTTTAAAGAAATGTAACTCAATGCAATGCTACCATTTTGTTCAAATAAGATCATGTGAAATTCTTAAGTGCAGTTTTTTATCCATTAAACACCAATTGTTGGATTTAAGGTATCCGAACACGTTGAAAACGACCAAATTTGGTCAAAAATATTTTTATTTTTTATTTTATTGAATAGATGGATCTTTTGGTTTACAAAACATACTTTGTTTTGTTTCTATGTTACCTAGAGGCCAAGTTACAATCAATTTTATAAAATTAGAAAAACCGGAAGTTGGTCGACTTGTGGCAACAAGTGGGCATTTAAATTGTTCGAAATCTATCATGGCGAGTCTGATGACCCAAAATGTTAAAAATGTACTTCTATAAAACTTATCGAACCTGATATTTACATTATTTTATAGAGAATGCACTAAAATATTTATTATTGTATGAATATTTTTTTTGAGTTACGATCTGTTATTTAAATAATGGTCTCATAAAGAATGTGACTTTTCTTATAATGTTTACCCAGTCAGCTCTAAAATTTTCAAATTTTAATAAAACATTAATATTTTAGTACATTCTCTTGATAAATACATCTCTACTTTGTTTTAGTAATACTTTTACTGATATAAGTTTATTACTTTTTTCTCTAATATTGCTAAAATTTCACTTATAATTGTGATTTTTGTAAAATTTAGATATTTCCTTTTTAAATATTGTTATAGTTGATTAGTATTTATTGGTATTGGCTCCTAAAAAAGCATTTATAATGTTTAAATATGCTATTTTTTTAAAAAAAAAGTACTTAGAACGTATTTGGATACCTTAAAATAAAACACATTATTGTTAAGAATTTCTCAGCATGATTTAACCTGCAGAAGTTCTCAACTTCGTGAAAGTGTTATGATAAACAATAGGGCAAACGTTGTTTGAGCTTTAACATTGATCATAGGCGTTGTGTGACACCGATATCTCGCTTCAGCCCCGAACATGCATAATCGGGCCATTTGCAACGTCACAATATTTCCCGAAACGCATATTATCAAAAGGTAAGTAATTGATCAGCGTTGCCTCGAGAAGTGTGTGCCTCAGTTCTACGAAAATCGAAAATCAATAATGCCGTTCCACTTGATTCCGTCAGTTACGGCTCACTTCGCTGTAAAAAAACCAGAGGAGAAAGAAAAATATAAATAGAGCTCTTTTTTTATTGGATTTCTTTCGCCATTTTATTTTGCTTTCAGCGATTGTACATTAAGGAGGTTAAAAAATGGAAATCATCTATTTCTCTGGCCACCAGATGGCGCGGACTTTTACTTACTAGTTACTTGAGCGGTTTTTTTCTAGTTCTAAAAATCGGTTCTCTCCGTCGGTCATCAGGTACCTTTTTTTTATTATTATTTTTTAAATCGAAGATATCGATAAAATTTCGTAAGACGGCATTAAACATATTTCGATTAATCCTGCCATTTACGCTCGCAAACCATTAAGGAATGGGAAATCCATACTGAGTTCTAGAATCAGGAATGATGTTCCTGGCATTTCTGCCGTTTATAATTCACTTTTTTTCACCGGCTTCCTTTCATTTGAAAATATATTAGTTTGAGCAGATATGTTTATTGTATCTTCGGATAGTTTTATGAAAGCTTAATAATTTAACTGTTAGTTTCTTTCAATGTTCTTTCTTATACTGTTTCAAAAAACCTTAAAGTAATAAGAGCTTCTTAATTCTTTATATTAGTAAAAATTATTAATTATTTGTATTTCTTTTACTTTGGGGGGGAAAAAATAGAATTCTTTTGTTGATTTCGAAAGTATTTCTTTCGTAATTATTTTAATTCAAATTTAAAATCACTATAGCAAATTTTTGTGGATAATACGCGGGTGAGTCGAAAAATAAGTTTCCCTGTCGATTGTGGTCATAGTTCTGTATGAATGTCAAAATATAGAATGATATATTAAAGATGAGTCATAATTTTATTTTTCCACGTAAGTACCTAGTACATTGAGGAACTTGTTATACCGCTTGATAAGCTTCAAAAAACCTTACAGTAAAAATCTGGGCTTTTCATACAGAAGAAGCGTTTACTTTTGCTAGATCTTTTTGGAGGTTGGAACCAGGGTGTCACAAATACCTACGCGGTACTGTGAGACCTTGTCAAAAATGAAAGATGTGATTCGGAAAAAGCGGCCCGAGTTTCTCAGATCTGGCGTTCTGTTGTTGGATGACAATGCGAGACCACACTCGGTGATGGCAACGCAAAACCATATTGCAACTCTTGGTTGGGAGCGCCTACACCATCCTCAAACCTGATCTCGCACCAAGTGGGTTTCATCTGTTTCTGGCTTTGAAGAAGAATCTCGCCTGAAGGCGCTTTGGAAGCAATGCTGAAGTCAAATAAGCCGTTAAACGCTTTTTCCGTATGCAAAGCCCTGAGTTTTTCCTGGAGGGGTTTTTGAAGCTTATCAAGAGGTATGACAAATGTCTCAATTTACTTGTTTTCTACACTTCTCACTTAACTGTAACTGAGTGCGCCATACTTTCCCGCCTTCCTACCCCAACTGAAACTTAGAACCCCGTACCGGGACACATTCTGTAAACAGGAAGCGCAACGGACAGACGCAAGGTCTTTGCCCGCATCAATCCGCAGCACCTTCAGAGGTGTAATTTCCATTTAACCGCATTTCTACTTTTAAGTGTAAACTTTAACTGTAAATATTTATTTTTTGTAATATAAACATATGTACTATCTCCATCTCTGGCTGTTATTCGAACTCAAGCAACGGAAACAGTACTTGATACTTATGTGGAAAAATAAAGAGTTATGTCTTATCTTTAATGTCTCATTGTATGTTTTGACTTTCATGCACAACTCTGACCACAATCAACGGGGGAAACTTATTTCCCGACTTACCCTCGTATTTTGACAGTCTAACACCCACAAATTCTGAGAAAGCTAGTTTCATTCTGATACATACTGCTCATAATTTGAAGTAGTACTGATTTTTAGAGTACATAGATTGTATATTAGAATAGATTACATGAATTTTATATTTGTTTTTGATCATGTTTTACTAAAAGTACTTAAAAGACTGATAGGATCACATCCGGGTCATCAATGAAGCGTTTGTAAATTTATCACTTACAACTATGTTTCAGCAGGATTGTCATATGAATAATGAGGAACTGATTAGCAGGTTAAAATGTACTCGACATTTATTTACTCTTATACAATTATTAATTTCCTACCATTGCCAATCCGATAAATATGATAGTTACAACATTTTCAGTTGGTGAGTTGTCAACGAATAAAAGACGCAACCGCTATAGTAAAATAAAATGAAAAAGTAATAAAGTTCTAACGTACGTATTTTTCACTTATGCTTAAATAAATATGCCCATGAAAAAGTGCTTAACTTTATAAAAAATAAGCAAGTTTTATTTTTAATTTAAGGATTGCAAGTTGAAATGTTATCCTCAAAGCAGATTTCTTATTTTAGCTCAAGATGAATTACTTATTACTTCGAAATGGTTTTTTTTTAAGTGAATATAATTTTGATCTTGGTACCATTCTTAAAAAGCACTTTTTTGTATTAAAAATAAAATGTGTTTTGAAAAGAATAAAGTTATTTTTTGAGACTAAAGTTTTATTTCTTTTTCATGCAATAATATCTAAAACCTAATATTCTGAATTTTTGTTTAGTTTACAATTACAATATCTTTGTTCATTCCAGTATCGATATAGACTCAATTTAATTTTTAAACTTTTCTAACTTTACTTTGTTAAATTTTATTTCATCTTTACCGTGTAATTTTTATATATTTTAAATAATTAATTATTTGATTCAAGATAATTTTTCCGTTTTAAATCCATTAAATGATTTAAAAGTTCTTTGTGTTAGTCAAAACAGAATATATAAAATTTCAAAAGGAGATTATCAGTCAAAATTTTGTGTACGAAAATCCACATTAAACATTACAACAGTAAAAAAATTTGCTTTAAAATGTAAAATACTTTTATACCAGTATTGCTAATTTGCTAAAGTTTTATAACACGCGCGCGTTTCTTAAATATATAGTTAAGTGTTACTGTATAAGAGTTATTATAAATTTGTATCTTGAGCATCCATTTTTTCTACCTTTCACTCACAACATTTTTTTTTAGTATTTAATTGAAGACAGCCTTGAATAACTTATCTGCAGGAAAAAAAAAGGAATGTCGTTCATGTCAACTTTCATGAAAATTAATGATAATGATTAAATGATTCCACCTGCCCAATAGCTATCCATTTTTTCTACGTATTTTTTAATTAATTTCTATGCAAATAAAATACGTTAAGAATCTGATTCTACCTTTCAAACATTTTTTTTGCCATGCGTCCAGTATAGCGGTTAGCGACGCTGACTGCTGTGCCGTAGGATTTGGATTCGAATCCTGCAGAAGACATGGATGTTTGTAAATGTATAGTGTCTTCGCGGCATGTTGGTACTCTAAATAGTCGTCGATCCGAAAGTTTATCGGAACTGACCCCGAAACTGTCTCAAAATTTGGGTGGAAACGAGCCAAAACGTACAGTCACCTTTATGGTGCCAAGGCTACGGCTAACGACAGGCATACAATGTGGTCCTTTAAAATGCGTGGGCTTCTATCTGGCACATGCCGATCAGATGGCATTAGTAACAACAACAACAGACATTTTTTTTTACCTCAGATTTATTTTAATTTTATTATTATATACTTTTTAAATAATTTAAGGTATCCGACTACGTTCGGAACCGTGATTTTAAAAAAAGCTCATAAATGGATAATTTTCATGATATTTAGTGTCACTTAGATTAGAATACATGTATAAAATTGTTTTAAGGACATTTTGACAAAAAAAATTATTTAAATGCAATATTTCGGCAAAAAATTAACTTAGAATAACCTT
This sequence comes from Trichonephila inaurata madagascariensis, assembly GCA_019973955.1. Taxonomy (NCBI): domain Eukaryota; kingdom Metazoa; phylum Arthropoda; class Arachnida; order Araneae; family Nephilidae; genus Trichonephila; species Trichonephila inaurata. Next base: position 53,941 of record BMAV01017862.1, on the reverse strand, counting down.
TTTTCCAAATGTACTCCTTTTATGAAAAATGCTTTTATTATAATAATATTTTGCCAGTATATAGCTCAGATCTCTGTACAGAGGCTCAACTATGATTTTTGAAAAATTCACATTATTTCCAGAGTTACAACCCATTGAAACAGTTATCGGCGTTTTTTTCTTAAAATTTCTCCCCTCTTGTCGTAAAATATGTATAAACCCACTTCTAAGTTATATATTTCAAAAATTCTAGTTGAGCCTCTGTACATAGGTCTGAGCTATATACAAGCAAAATATTATTATAATAGAAGCATTTTTGACAAAAGGAGAATATTTTGAAAATGGGTCATTCTATGTTCATTTTTTTATCAAAATATTGTACTTAAATAATTTTTTATTGTAATACTATTCTTAAAACAATTTTATATACATTTGATAATCTAAAAGCGACACTAAATATCATAAATATTATCCATTTACACGCTTTTGCAGAATCACGGTTCCGAACGTAGTCGGATACCTTAAATCTTTTTCTTAGAATACTTAAAATAATTTAAATCTTTTTCTTAAAATAAAATTGTATCCTTTTATACAATATTCAGCCTTTTTTTGTACTTAAGTTTTAAAAGTGCTATAAAATTAATCATTTCAAAAACAAAATGTCCTTCTTTGGGGTTTTTATCATAAATTTTTAATTCACCGTTCTTCATAAACTTAGCAACATAGGATTACATGAGCAAGTTTTGTTCCAGGAATTGCTTTGGATCGTTCCCATAATCTAATTTTAATATTCCGTAGAAAATATAAAATGTTCTCTTAATATAAAGTTTGGCTCATCTGGCACTTTTGAATGGTTTCCAGAAAAGAAACTATCCGTGTTTCCTAATAATTCAAATGCTAACGGCAGCAGTTTTTGGCCTACGGCTCAGACAAGACACATTCGTTTAATTAATTCAGTCATAAGGGCACGATTCTAACTCTGCCTCAATAGTTTCAGACACACTAATGAATTTCACCTAGCGCCCTGCTGCGCTAAATGAGAGTTTTGCGATGTGTAATACTTATTCTGCTTCACGCGGTCTTAGACTAGCGCCTGGTACTTCCATTCACACCAACTTTCTGAAAACTGGAGATCTTGACAGTTTTACCAAATGAGATTTGAAATTAACGTGCTATTGAAAGGGGATTTTCTTCTCTTAACTGTTATAGGAATAAGATTTCTAGTGTAGGATAATAAATTAGAAATGCGGTTTCGTGAATTTAATTATTCAATTCATACCTCATGAGACTTTCGAAGCTGTAAATGTCTAAGAATATTGTATTTAAAAAAAATGAATTTTGTAGTGCTTTTTTAATTAAACTTGTATTAAGTTAATTTTGGTATTAAAATTACTGTGTTCTAGGGATTTTCTTATTTGATATCTGCTTTCTATTTCCATAGAATCAATCTT
>BMAV01017862.1:18920-51654 GCA_019973955.1 Trichonephila inaurata madagascariensis | reverse complement strand
AAGAATATAACTAAGTAAAACTAAAAAATGATATTTGGATTATTTTGTTTTGGTGCATCACGTCAGAATTCTGGCACTGCCTGGCACGAACGAGGAGAGAGGGGAGGTAAAAGGTAGTGGTAACAAGCGAAAACAGAACTCTACAAATGCTGACTTGTTAATTTCATCATTTCACTAAAACAGTTCGGGAATTTGATCAAATTACTTACATCAGGAAAATGACCTCCTAGAGACGTTATTTTAACATCTTCCGAGATTTGATCATCACCCTTAGGGATTTGATGAAAGCCATAATTTCATCATTTTCCTGCGACAGATATATAGCTAAGATTTCTCTACAGAGTCTGAACTAGGATTTTTGAAACATATAATTTGGCAATGGATTTATTCATGTTTTAATATGTCGAAATAGAGAAGCTCTAACAAAAAACACTGGTTATTATTAAGATTTATAGTAACCCTGAAAATAATATGAATTCTTAAAATTTACATTTGGAAAATTTTTTAATGCAATAATATTCTTAAAATGATTTTATATGTATATTCTAAAGCAAGTGATACTAAACATGAAAAAAATATATATATTAATTTATACGTTTTTGCAAAATCAGGGTTCTGAACATAGTCGGTTACCTTAAATAGTTAATAATTTAAAAACGATTTTTTTAATGTTTGATTTTTAAAATGTGTGTTTCATGTTCGATGCAGTAGAGTTTTACACTGTGTGAGAAAACTGGATTATATGAATCATCTCAAGAATGTAATAAGGCTCTCCCTTTTAAAATTACTTAAACCTTTTTGAAAATCTATTAAAATTTAAATAAATATCGTGAGAACGACGGAAAAAAATTTAGTGATTAAATTTTTTTTAAACTGTAATTTTTCCTAAGGGAAAAATTCCTTTTCTTCGAGTAATCTTAATTTATTGCATGGACTACAGTGTGCGCGTCCACTTCGTATTATTTAAGTGGAAATATATATTCATTCCTGGCTCGATAAATTGGGATTTTATATAACAATCTATTTTGGTAACCTGCTTCCTATGTTGTTCTTTGGAATTAGAAATCAATATGAAAAATAAATATTAAATTTTTAAAAAATACCTGTCAAATTGAATATTCCTGTAGAGAAGATATAATGAATGGGTGTTGGCATTATTGAACATTCCTCCAAAATTAATGTGCTTGAATAGCGGATGATATCGAATTATGATACGAATTCCTAATAAAATTCGTATCATAACTCGATAAAGTTTTGAGACATATTCAATAACGAGATGACGATGTTGTATTTTACTATTCTTCTCGATAAAGGTTTTTCGTTATTAAATAAAACAACGTTTTCTAATACATATTTATAAAATTTTAAGTAGCCGTAATTTTATTTAAATCTTTAAAAAAAATAGTCGAAAAGGCTTTTTTTTTTTTGTTTTTGGAAACACTGTTAGCCTTTATACGTTCTCTTCGCTTGATATTTTCTGACATTGTAAGACAATACATTATTTTTAAGTTATTATTATATATATGTCCTAGCATTAGTCCTTCGATTGTATCGAAAATTATTCTTATAGCACTGGCCTCTCGATTTAAAAATGGACATGGCTTGAATTTCTAAAGTAAACCTTATAATAATTTACGAGCTTGTAGTTTCCTCTCGTACTCCATTTCCACAAAAAACCGACCCCCCCCCTCCCATCACGGTGGTTTCGTCTAAGGTTCTTTCTTGTATCTTTTCTCTCCATTCTGAACATAAGCGATTCTTGCTTGTACTTGGATCAACAAATTTTAGTCAAAACCCTTTCTTAATGAATATTTACTCAACAAAAGAAACATTCTTGCCAAGTTCCAAGTTTGTAAGTCTAATAGTACATAAAAAATTTTTTTAACTGTAATGTCCCCCCCCCCCCCCCCCCCCCCATGGGATTCGATTTCTGCTAAACCCGTTCTTAGTGGATATCTAATCAACAAAAGAACCATGCTTACCGAATTTAAATTTTGAAAGTTTAATGGAGTTCAAAAAAAAGATATATATATATATATATATAAAGCTTCTGCTACCCCTTGGGAGTCAAGTTCCACCAGATTTGTTCTTATTGGATCTCTACTCAACACGGAAGCTACATTTTTTTCCAAGTTTCAAATTTGTAAGTCTAATAACTCAAAAACGGGAATTTTTGTCTTTAACGCCTCCGCAAACTCTCTTGGAGGTCGATTTTTCAAAAACCCGTTCTCAGTGGATCTCTATTCATGAAAAGAAATAAGCTTACAAATTTCATGACTGTAGGAGATCTTGTGGTGAGGGAGTGACTCACTTTTCTCCATATACAGGGTGTCCTGGCTTAAAGTATCCAAAAGTTATGGCTTATTTATTATTTCAGAATTACCCATCAGAATGTAATAAACTGTTCATCCGTGGATTGGAAAACTCTCCGAGATATTTTGGGTCTAGTCTGATCGGCCGCACGTGCTCGCATTATCCAGCAATCGCAGACGATAAACTTGTTACACTGACTTCATTAGTTAAGATGTGAACACCACAGCTAAAGGTGCAGTGCGTACTTTGGTTAACGGAATTTAAATCAGTCACGCGTGAACAGCGACGTGTTCCAACAGAATGGAATGTCGTTTCTGGCTTGCCTAATAGACTTATCAGGACTCCTACAAAATGAATCACGCCCACGATCAACAGTGTCTTCTATCACAAAAACTTATGGATACTTGCCAGTTTGAGTTACCAAAGTTCTCGTCTCCTTTTATAGTTCTGTCCCATTGGTGGATAGATTTTGAAATCGGAGGGTCAACATTTCATTCTCTTCGAACACGTCGTTGTACACGTATGACTGATTTAAATTCCGTCGACCAAAGTACGCACAGCATCTTTTACTGTGGCATCCACATCTTTACTAATGAAATCTGTAAAAAGTTTATCGTCTGCGATTGCGATTAATACGCGCACGTGTGGCCGATCGGATTAGACCCAAAAAGTCTCGGAGGAGTTTTTAATCCGCGGTTAACCAGTTTGTTACATTCGTATGGGTAGTTCCGTCATAATAAGCCTTTACTTTTGGATACTTTTAGCCCGAACACCCTGTATATATAGAGACAGATAAATTTCGAAAATATCCTTAGAAAATCTTTTAGCTTATTTTCTGATAAAATTGTTACTTTTACTTTTAATTGATTTGTAGCAATAATAATTATAATTAAGTCTAAGAGCTTCACAAAAAAAGATTCTTTGTTTATATGATCTCTTTCTTTTTACCTTTGCCAACCTCATTTATAATAATGAAAGGATTAGTATAACAAGCTGACGAAAATGAAATGCTTAAAATAAAGGTATTTCACACAAACATCGCCTTAGCCCCCCTCCCCAAAAAAAGATTCATTCTATTGTCTTTTACCGTTCTTGCTCCAAATCATATTTGTAAATTTTGTTAAGATTTATTTATTCATTTTCCTTTTGACGAAACGAATTACACTTCCGCTTCTTTTATTTATAAGGAATTCCACGTCTTTAATTATTCAATAATGATAATTAAAAGAACGGAACTGGAAAAATAAGCTTGGAATATTTTTTTTTAAAAAAAAGTTTTATCAGAAAGGGATGTATGAAGATGGCGGGTGAACACGTTCATAAAAATAAGTTACTGTAGAATCGGTCCATGATTAATTTGTTCATTTGCATATTTGGAATAATTAGGATTTAGAAGGGCTAATAAATGTCCTTCTTTGTATTTGAATTTGCATTGCAAACAATGAAATCGTCCGTTAAAGTATTCCTTTATTTTAAATATTGGAACACCATTTTTTCCTCAATGACGTCTTATCGTTTGTATGTTTTGTCCATGTACAATATAAATAAATGCGTAGCGATAATTTATTTAAAGTATTTTTGCCAACAGTGCGAACATGATTAATTTTTTGATTAAAAGTGAATGTTTCGGGCTTTTTCTTTTTAATCGCCAGTTAATTTTAGTTTTTTTTAATAATAAAAAGATTCTTTTACTCCATATTTTCGACATTTTTGATAACAGAAGGGAAAGTTTACAGTTATTTAAATTAGATTTTCTTTCATCAACATAATTTTTTTATATATATAAGATTCTATTTCTACTTTGTATTTTTGTTAAAATATTTCTGTGGATCATAAATGTAGAATAATTTAAGAGTTTCTTCCTTAATAGTACTTTTCATTCTGAACAAATATCGTTTGCTCTTTTTAAAAGGAAAAAGTGTCATTTTTATTTTAAATATGTATTTAGATTTAAGAATGTTTGTTTAATTTGTTGTTTCGTCAATTTCTGATATATATATATATATATTTTTTTATTAAGCATTTAACTTTTACATAATTCAAAAAAATGTGGGTGTGGGAATGTTCGAGGAAGAGTGAAAAGCAGAGATGATCTTAAAATAACTAATTTTATTCAACTTTTAGCACTTTACGAAATGCACTTTAATACCATAAAATCCGGCGTATAACGCGCACCTATACTTTTAAGCTGGATTTTTTAAGTTTTAGGTATGTTCGCCGTTTAACGCGCTCTCCCTTGTTTTTAACGAAGAAATTTGAAATGTACCTGCGTAATGCTCTTATGTTTTGATGTCATTTATTTCAGGTATTATCCCAGACTTTTGAAAAAAAAAATAGTATACTTCTAGAACTACAACTCTTTTACTTTATAAGGAATGTCATTTCTTTTAAATAAACTGTGTTTCAATCTATGTAGAAGTCAACTTTTTTTATGCTCGCAACTTTTGTTATTTTTAAAAAAAAATTTTTAAACCCAGTGTATAGCGCGCACCCTTAAATTTCGATCTTAGTTTTGTATTAAAAGTGCGCGTTATACGCCGGATTTTACGGTAATTAAACCTTAGGAGCAATAAGAAATCTTAACCCGAATTTAGATAACTAAATTATACAGGGTACGTATCTTGCTTAAATCTATTTGCATGATCTGGCTCCGCAGCCTGATAGCTCATTCAGCTGCAAGATTGATGCATTCCACTATTCCGGTGAATTTTCCTTCTAATATTAATCATAAGATGAGCGACCACCAATCGCGCTGTACTAACTCTTGGAAATCAGCTGGCGTTCAGCGCTTAGCCATTACCCCCACCTATTCAACGACTGGCACTTAAATAGAAGTTGCATTTGCATAAATCAAGTCATTTATACGGAAAGCAGTTTTTGAACTAATGGCACAGTTAAAAAATATTTTCCCCAAGAGGATTAGAGTAGAAAGCCCGAATAGAACCCGTTACAAAGTCACTAATCTATAATTCAAATGTAATTTATACAAAAATAATGACAGGTTTTCTTGTAATGTTTTAAAAAAAGAAATTTCTTCTTCATTAATGAACGAATTGGTTCTCTGAAATTGTTGTTTCTGTATAAAATCAGCATGTTCATATAAAAAGTTGGGTACTTCCGATTATACCGTCGACCTCACACACACACACAATTTCGTTAAATCAAAAGACTTCGCCAAATGCCGTGATATGCAGTCAACAGTGGAAATCCTTCCTTCGCTTGTTTCAACCCAATAACAATAACGATGGCGACTTTTTTTGTATTGGCAAGGTCTTTTAATTCGGTGTAATAGGTTGACGATTTAATGTGTAAGTACCTAAAATAATAAATAAATGCAAGGAAATGGAGTGCTCAATTAAAAAAAATCTGACCATTGCAGTGTAACCACATCCTAATTTATATTTAACGTCCATAGTTTTTTCAAAATTTAATTTGTCTTACATTTTTACTTTGATGAGATTGCAATAGCCCATTGGGCTCAATTCATGTGATGTCATAGTCACATGATATAATAACAGCCACGTGTTTTTAGCCAATCAGATCAAAAACTCATATGATGTCAAAGTTACCCGATGAAAACAATCCTGTGTTTCCAGCTAATTAGTTCATACGCTTCGTTGTTGCCAACTTTTGCTTTTCACATAAACTTTCTCTTAAAAAGTATATATTTGTCAACAAAAGGCATTTTATTTAAAAGTGCTTGCATAAAATACGATTTTTTTTTTTTTAATTTAAAATCTTTTTGAAGATTTTTTTTTATAACATTTGAACATCTTTACCCAATTATGAAATTTGAAATTTAATCCAAGTTTTACAACTAGAGCAACTAGTACTATTAGTCTGATGTCTGTTTTGAATGCAGTGGTGAACGCGTGTTTGTCTTTATCATGTGACCGGCATGAATTGAACCCATTATTAAGGACCCGTCCTTAATAATTGGTGGCAGCGGTTTTAGTCTGGTGATATAGTGGTACTGTATGTGGGGGGGGGGGGGTATTTTTTATCGGCCCCCAAACCCGGGACATGGGGGGGTGGTAGAATTTCAAAGTGTAGGGTGCCTTGTGTTAATTTCGTCGACCAAGATTGAGATTTTCGAGGTATGTTGCTCGTACCCCTCGTCTTGCTTCGGAGTGTATTGTTAATTAGCAATCAGTCAATTTCTGACTAATGACGGGAAGCTAGTTTTGAAAGGTCTGGATCTAAGGATCATGTTTAGCTTTCGAAAATGAAATACCATTTAAATGGCTTTCTTGTCATCTGTGTGTAGGTCACAATACCAATTCCCACCTCTAATAACCTACTTGTTCATCTATGTCACAACAATCTTGCTAAACTAAATCTCACTTCGAGCATGATTTATTATTAATGCCCTTTAATAGGAAATTATCATTGCCTCTATGGTTTTCGAGTTGGGATGTTAGTTCTTAATCAAATATAGACGTTAAGTAGATCGCGATCGACCGGTAGAACGCCAAAACAATTTGGGATGACCGCCTTTAATAATAGCTAAACCACGCTTACTAAACGAAACATATTTATGGAACACCGACGCCAGCTAGACTGGAGAATCGGCTTTTCACAATCGCAGTGACTGTGTTTATTTACGCAATTGATTCGATAAATAGACGACACATGTACCTTCAATAGAAGTACACGATGACGCTGAACATGTTCACGGCCGCATATGGAGATAAAGTTATCACTACGATGCCAGCGGTTTAAATGACTTTCTACCTATGCGCCGACTGAAGATGAGAAATAATGTTGATGATAGCTCTTCCCGTGATAACGTGAGATGGGCCATCGAAACATTATCCCACACCCGCGCTTTTACGGTATTCTGATGTTGTCTTGATGTCACCTACCGCAATGGCGCGGGACTCGGCAGTGAGCACATTAAATACATACGTTGGTTTCAAATTCATCAGTTCACGTATTTTCTCTACTTGCATTGAATACGTCTACAGTCTAGCAGTACTCTCATAGTTGTTCACGCATACTTGACAATTTTGTGTTACTTGTGTTTTTGTAGTAAAAATAGTAATCTGGTATATTTTAAAAGACGGGTACAATGTCGAAAACAAAAGTTAAAAAAAGAAAACGTACAATTTTAATTCAGAATACCCATACTTACGCTTTTGGGTTGACCGCAACTCCTTGTGAAAACATTAGAACTAGCGCGTACTCTTTAAAAATCCGTCCACCCTCTGCTCTTAATCTTCGACTTTAAACTGTGATTCAAAATTGCGAGGCAGATTTTAAGCCTTTCAGATTTCTACCCTCGGATATTGAGGTTTCCAAACCTAATAGAAATTTTCACCTTGGCCTTATTCCATTTATAATCTCCTGGATCTGGATTTCTGGTTTAGTGTTAGAAATAGTAAACAACAACAAAATTGTTTCAAATGATGTTGTCATCATTTTTCATAATAGGAACTGAACAGTAGCGCACACAGGAATTTTTCAAGGGGGGTGTGAAGGATCGAAAGTCCGCTATTCTCGTCATGCTCCAATACGCAGCCCAACTTATTCTTTTGATTTTGTCGATTTTCGAGATCAAAAAATAGTAGAAAATTAACTATTGACTGAATAATTAGCTTGAATTAAAAAAAATAATTATTAACAACAATTACTTAATTAAATTTTACGTATTATATACATAGGATTATAATTAAGGGCTTTGGGGGGGGGTCCGAACCCCAAGGACCCTTCCCTTGTGTGCTCCACTGGAACTGAATTATTGATACCAAAGATATTCGTTAATTTTTATTCTTCCTGTAGTTTATTGACAAAGAGAACATTCTATTATGCTTTAAATTACTGACTTCTATTGCATGTGATTCTTAACATCTACCAGATGTTAGAAATGCATAACATCGGTTTTGGCACATTCTCAAGTTTTATGCGAACTACATAATGATGTTTTGAGGGTCTATTGAATGCGATATACTGCATTCATCTAAGTGTTATATAGAATAAATCTTCTGTAATATTTAATACGGATACTGATGAAATCTAGCTATAATTCATCCAAAATGTCATTCGAATTGATATGGTTTATTTTTTATGGTGTTATCCAATTTATATAAAGTGTTATGCATTCGGGTATAAGTTTGGTTTTGACTTTTCCCAATACCATAATCATTCTTATTAAAATTGCTATGAAATTTAGCAGGATTTTGAAGAAAAAATTTGTATTCCCTGTAATTTTTGTTATCATATTTATATTAAACAGAGTCTTTTTTTTTTTCAATTCCAAAAAGAAAAATCATAACAATATCTTAAATCTATATTTTTACGGAGATATCTCTGCTACAATTTCGTTAACGAGCTGTTTGGGAACTGTCCATGATATTTTTTTTCACATAATCTCGGGTCATGAAAATTTATACATACCAAAATATATTGAAATTCTTGGGGATTTTTTTCTTTTCTTTATATTCAAGGTAAAGATGATATTTATGAGGATAAAGATGATGATTGATTATTAGACAATATTTTTATATACTAGCTTTATATTATTTACGATTTTCAGTTTAATCTTTTTATGGCTGGTCATTGAAATATTTTGTGTTTCTTCTTCAGAGTCATCTGCCTAACCAACGGAGTCACTCCCTGTATCAGCCCCCGTCTAGTGTTTACGATGAAGACCCGGGAATCATGTCTGAGGTCGAGACTTCGGCCACGGGCTTTAGGAGAGCGAGCAAAGCGAGGTCGAGCCTGCCGATTGTCCGTACGCCTTCCAAGACGCAAGAGCGACCTTTGGGTGAGTACCTCATCCATATTCAGTCGATCCATTTGTAATTACTTCCGCAATTCAAATACAGATGGCGCCACGAACAGTGATTAAGGGAAATGAATCAGTTGGATGCTCGAATTGAAAGCAGTATGCTTTTAAAATTTTAATTCGTGTACTTTTGGTATTAGTTATCTTTGGCAAATTTAAAATAGTCGTTTTTATGAAAATCCAAATATTAACTTCTGATTCGTCTACTTGTTTATTTCTTTGTGTAAACTTTTTAAATATATATGAACTTTTTTCTTACAGTATTTCAACACTATATGGAATACATTTTTTTTTATCTTTAATTAAAATCAAATTGTTGTTATAAAACTGATTTAGTCCCTTAGGTTTTTGAGTATGAAACACATATTCATATTTTTGAATATCATTATTTTAGTTTCATTTTCAGCAGTCGTAATATTCCTTTATGCCATCGGTCATTAACTTCCGAAATGAAGCATTGAAAGAAAATGATTATATGATTATAGCTCTTCCAGTTTACCTTTAAGTCAAACTGTACGCCTCCATAATAAGTGATATTTCTTGCTCTTAACGATTTGCTTCGTTAAATAAAAAGTATATCGCCAAATGTCGCGATATGCGGCCAATAGTTGAAAACCGTTTCCGCCTATGTTCAAACTCAATAATCTTGAACATTCAAGTTCGAAATTAATGGCGAATAATTTATAACATTATTCTCTTATTTTATTGTGAAAAATGATTAAAATATGGGATCCACCTTCTATAGAAGCGAACGCAATGGAATATTTTCAAAATTATGGTCTAATACACATTTATCTGAAAGACTATGGAATTTACCAATATTTTGAAAGAAAAACATGACGGATCTGACGACAGCCTTAAGATTCGTTCTACAAATTTATTTGACGTTGTTTATATGAAGCAGACTCAATAGTCGCGATACAGAATGCATTTACTGCATTTTGACCTAATCTGTAATGTAGTTGTTATTAGATATCTCGTTAATTTCAAGTTTGTGTGTAATACAACTTTTAATACTTTTGCATCCTCTCCAATTTATTTGTTGACGGACTTATCGTAAGGAACTTATATGGGAATTTATTTTCGAATATGAGCAGAAACGTTGACAACATTTGGCGACTTTTCTTGGATTTGGCGAAATTGGTTGAAACTGAAAGTCCCAATTTAGTTCTAAGACGGGAAAAACCCTCTCCCCATACCTTATTACAACACCTTTGATATTTTTACTTTCTTTTGAAATGTACGTCTATTTTTCTCCACATCATCATAATTGCTAGTGGATAAAAAGAGAAAAAATTGTGCATGCAAATAAATTTTGTTTTTGTAAAACACTGTAGGGATTATCGCCATGCTATAAAGAAATCCTTATTGAATTTTTAAATTCTAAAGCTCTGTGTGAAATAAAGCCAAATGCGTTGATTTTTTTCCCTGCATCTATCATTCTTTCGCTGACTGTATTAAACTGAAAAAATCCCTAAATGTTTAGAGCTCATTCAAAATTTTATTTAAATATTTTTACTGGAAGTACTATTGCCTCACACACTACTAAAAGATCAAATTTATTCTACATTTTATGCAAATATATAGAATAAAAAGATGAGTAATCGTTGTAATGCAAGTTAAACTTTCATCGAAAAGTGAAAAAGGGAGAAATATATTCATATTTGGAGAATGTTGGATGGAAAACAGGTTTGTGACATTTCCTTTTACCAAAATTGCTTTCGTAGATAGTAATAATAACACAAAACAGCTTTACTCGAGAAGTTAACGTTTAAAAAAATAGCTATTCAAAACTGTAACTTAAAAATCTGTTGTTTATTTAATAGAGAAAATGGAATAGAAAGAACGCATCCCAACTGGCCCAAAAGGATCCCTTGTGTGGGAGGGGAAGAGGAGAACGCGCGCGTTTTTGCTTGAGGCATTCGCTCAATTTCGTTTCTACTAGAGCTTACATTTTGATTTTAGAGAATTTTTCAAATATGTGATGTTTCTAAATATGAAACCCATTTTTCAAGCTTTTATGTAAAAGTGTGGTTATAAGGAGTGGAAAGTTTTATTATTTCGTAACATTTTGTCAGATATAAATTTAAGGTATATCATTTCTCTCTGCTTGTCCCTCTCTCTTTCTTCTTATATCTCTCTTCCTTGAATGTCTTTTTTGTGTGCATTCAATTTATTAAAATATATTTTATTTAGCTGTAGTATTTTAATGCCCGCCCCCTTATTTTATATTGCATTTAACTGTGTCAAAAGGAAGCAAAAATTTATTCCATTTGTCACTGATGTTGAGGGGGGGGGGGATTACTTTCTTATGTGTTTTTGTGTAATGTTTTTTTTTTTTTTTTGTATTTTATACTTAATATTTTTTATTCTAGAAATTCTCTTATTCTTTTTTTCATCCCGACTTAAAATCTTTGCTGAAAGAATTATGTTTTAAATATATCCTGACTGTTAATTTGATTGGAATATAAGTGGCTATTTCCTCTGTCAATCAAAAGTAGCTTATTTCTATTTAATTGTTCTGGATCAGGTTTTTTTCATCTGCTAATGGGTCGTTAATTTTGTTAAAATAGTTTTAAGAACAGCTCGTTCTTTTTTTAATTCATCAGATTTCCTATATATTTAATTGAATATTACACACTTTAGACTAATAACGAATAATAATGTTCGTGATAACAAGAATATTTCAAAAATGTATAAAGTACTATTCAGAAAGATAATTAATAATATGTATCTCTCTCTCTAAGTTTTCCAATATATCATTAACTTCAATAGTTCACTCAAATTGAAATATAGAATATAAGTAAAATAACACGTAAATAATTTTCAATGAAAAAGAACACACTATGGCAAAATTCTAATATTATTTCGTAGAGTACGAATGATTCGACGTACCTAATTGAGAATGTTGTACCTCACTGGTGTCTCCATAAACATGTTGTGTCACCCGGACCATTTTAAAATAAAACAGAGTGCTTTACTGAAAAATATACGTATGTTAAACAAAACTTATGTAAAACATTAGAATATGAATTTGAGGAATAACAAATCGCTGAAACTGAATTATGTAATATGTTACATAGTAATGAGCGTCATGTTGTTTACTTTCATATCACTTTTAACAGAACTTAGGATTTGATGACGATTAAAAATTTAGCATATGGAGTATAAGTGTTTTTATGTATATACACGATTTTACGGTAATTAAGAGATTTTAGTGGAAGAGAATATTTGGTCTGATTGCAGTCATTGAAAGGATGAGACTTCTTGGTATTTTTAGATGCACATCTTTTGATTTAAAACAATTAAAGTGGCAACACAATTAGCACAACATGAGCGTGCGTGGTTTTAGGATGGTCCATAAAACTGTTCTTTTTTTTTCCGCTCCGGAGATCTCAGCTATTAGAGCTTTTTCAACCTGAAGCTTTTAGAATCATGTGATTTCCGGTAAAGACTTTTGTGACTTGTCAGAATACGCGGCTGATGCGAAAGACGTGAACGTTGCAGATTTTGGGAGATACAGTTGTGATTAACTCTGTATTTCCCGCTAGGCGGATAAACTAAAAATTAATTATCACGCGAAGTCGTGAAGAGCTGAAGACCCCATTATGAATTCAATAAAATTTCTCAAAAGAAAATTTAAGTGAATAATTACACACACGCGCAAATATATATAAAAACTAAATTTACTTTTAAATTTTTGATAATAGGAACTGTTGAGCGCCTTGCCACTTGTTTTTGTTTACATTGCTTCGCAAATGCCGCGAAGTGAGCATGGGGTGTGCCCACGATAAGAGAGAGAGAGTGTAAACAACATGGCTACCAGCCGTTGGAATAAAGAGAGTTAAAAAAATATACAATACACTTCTTTTGTTGAGTATGACTGAATTTATTTAAATGGAGCTATCGAAGGATCAACATATGGTCCTAGCTCGCCGGAGGAAACGGCAAAATTTAAGTGTTGTGAGGATTACTATTATTGATAATAGTATTGTGTGACCATGGATTCTTCGTCTCATTTGGGAAGTAGTCCTGACATATTGAGGTGAGAGCTAAATCATGTCTTTGAGTTTCGAGTAAGGAATTAATTTTGAGTCCTATGAGTATTGTGATTTAGTTCTTTGACTATGGTGATTTGTGCATTGTGTGAATATTAGTTCTTTGAGTATTGAGATTTAGTTCTTGAGTAGTGCCATTTGAGTATTGTGATTTAGTTCTCTGAGTATTGTGAACACTTAATTCTATGAGTATTATGAGAATAGTTAATTCTGTGATTATTGTGATTTGAGTAATGTGGTTTAGTTCTCTGAGTATTGTGAACAGTTAATTCTATGAGTACTGTGATTGAATATTGTGATTTAGTCCTTTGGGTATTGTGTGATTTAATTGAGGTTTTTGTGAATATTTAATTTTCGTTGAGTAGTTCTTTGAGTTAACTGAGGTATCATTTTGTGTGAACCAATCAGGAACTTTGTTTTCCGGATTTAATTTTCTAAATTTATATCGTTAAACCCTCTCCCCTCCCAAAATAAAAAGATTTTGAATACCTCTCCCTGACTCCCAACTCATGGCTGGGTGATTTAAATACAATCATTACCGTATTGGGACGTTATGAATCCAGTTCTTAATTTTTGCACAAATATTTCTGCAATTTTTTGAAAATTTTTTCGCTGTAGTAACGACTGTGCAGATACAAACGGTTAAAAAAGATTAATATTCTTGATTGAAATACATGTTCTAGAGCAGAGTTTTTTCAGTGGGAGCAATTTAGTGATCTAGTTTAAGATGGACATCTTTTAATTTTTCTATAAAGCGTTTCAAAGTCTGTACTAGAAGAAAATCTTAGCATTAAATGAGAGACCTCCGCGGAACTCCAGGGTTCCGCAGACCACAGTTTAAGAACCACTGGTTTAGACTACATTTGATTGAGCGACAATACTTGTCTTTTACACATCTATTTTTCAATTCCTAATTTAGCTCACATTCTCTATATATTTATCTTGTTCCAATTTTCAATCGCTAATAAAATAAATTGTAAAGCGCTCATTTGAGCTGAAATTTTCGATACACGATTGTTTTGGGTGACAGTACTATAATGTAGTTATAATTAATTAAAATTAATTGACTGAAACTAATTATTTAAAGAATTACAGATACAGTAATTTTGGTTTCATTCTTAGCGACTTTAAACTTTAAAAGATATTTATTCTCACGTTTTAAAGCATTCAGTTGAACTGGAATTTTATATACACGATTGTTTTGGATGATAATACAATACTTTAATGATAATTAATAATAAATAATTGTCATATGCATATACATATTTATATTAATTGTAACTATTTAATAAAAAGTAACTAAAATGAAATTTTTCTTTGTTAGTCTAAGTAGGAATTGACTTGAATTTTTTTTTTTATATTACTTGTTATTATTTTTGTTGCGTTTTCTGTGACATACAGCCGCATACATTGTCATACCATACCTTTCTCCTCCATACTTTCCATATTTTATGTAGCTTAACCACTCTTATTAATTATACTAACCAATTCAAATTATTTCGCGTAATCCTCCATTTTATTCTATCGGACGGGTCCGCTAGCGCGCTCTTGAGATGTAAGTGCTACTTTTAACAAATACGTTTATTTCAGTATTCAAGCGTGCGAGAATTAAATAATAACACGGCTTCCAAACCGTTGCATTCGAGTGGCGTGGTGATAAATCTTTGTTATTCCTGATCCTTCGGGGCTACTTACCATATTGTATTGTTGTAGCTTCTCCAAGGCGGCCTGCTCCGTATTATCTTCACGAAATCACTCAAACTCTCTAATTATCTGCTCTTCCCGATAAATATGTGTCTGTGAATTATTAACAATACACAGACTGGAAAACCCGTGACCTCAGACTAAATTAATTTGTTTCGAGAATCTAATTACGGGACGAAAATCCATTTCAATTTGAATTTATGTTATCGACCCTTCTTTGAAACTTTAATCACGCTTAATGAATTCGCTTGCGCAGCGTGACTTTAATGGAAATTGCAATCTTGCCGACTGGAGTGCGATATTTGTAAATGGTATGCTATTGCTCGTTGCGCCGAATAATGCCCTTTTAATTATTTCACGGAGAGGGAGGACGAAAATTCTTTTGTGTAATTCGAAATTTAAAGGTTCTGTTTGCTAAAAAGTTAAGATTTTGTTGCTTATGAAGAATTAATGTGAAAAGTACTTTTTCCCCCTCCTTAAGTATTTCCATATCTCTTTCTCAATCATAAAGGACCCCCTTCCCCCCATTTGTGATTTGTAATTATCAGTACTATATTAAATTTCACTCTTTATGGATTTCAAACTTTTCAGGGTTAATTCGTTCGTACAATGTGCAGTGAAAATTGTTGAACACGAAACTGAGGGGACTGAAAATGTTTTTTTCTTGTTTTAAGATATTATAGAAAAAAAAGACATATATTCAATAAAATTAAGTTTATTAGAGTATATTTTATTTACATTAAGGGTGTCAAACTCAAAGGCTAACTTGGGCCAAACAAACAAGGTTTAACTTTAGGCGGGCCGCAAAAAAATCAATATTTGTAGAAACGCAAGTTTATTTCGAATAATACATGATAATAAACAAAGAAAAGGACAAGAGAAATTTAATGATTACATTCTGATACTTGACATATGTTTACTACTGCCTTTCCTATTTCGGGGGAAACGTGGATATATTTTACTATATATTACTGTATGCCGATATACTGACCGGGCTGCAGAAATGTTCGTTGTGGGCCGCGAGTTTGACACCCCTGGTTCACATAGATATTTGTATATGGGAAGCCCAGTGGCTGAGTAGTAGGGCAAAGCGCTTCCGCACCACAGGTCCGAGGTTCAAACCTCGGGCTGTGCAAGGTCGACTCAGCCTTTAATCCCTTCAGTGCTTCGATAAAAGGAGTACCAAGCTTGCTGGGGAACATCTGCTCATGCTCCTCAGGTCCGAATGTCACGTGTACTGATATGAGCACAGTGGACATTGGCTCTCATGGGCTGTTGCGCCACTGAGTTATGTTTAAGTTTATATATGCATGTTTTTAATGAAAATTAATGAAACAAAAATATTCACAAGAACTTAATGGAATTTAATACAAAATGTTCAAATTTTTTGAAAAACAAAACATTTGTTGGAGTTGCTGGGAAATAATCTGATATTTTTCTTTGCATTGTCTTTTTTAGCATCAAATAGTCAACAAATTGTTCGATATCGTCCATTTTGTTATTCATTTCACCATTGGAATGTGCACCTAAATAACATACTTTTCACAATGATCTTCATTTTGGATGACGTGGGAACAGAAGCTGCAATATTCATTTCATTTTCACCACTGGAATCAATGATATTTTTTGAGTTTTTGAATTACCTCCAAAATGTTTTCGTCTGCCGTAATTGGGGCTGTACACACATTATCATCATCTAATGCAACGAATTCTTTCGATAATACAGTAGAACAATTCAATAATACAGAAAAATGTGAAACCACCTCTCTTTCATTTCACATCCCTCTTGAATCTCTGGTGTTTTCCGTATTTTGTTCATTCCCAGAAGGGAAATCTTTTCGTGTTAAGCGATTTTTGTCTGTGTTAAGAGAAAAATATGTATGAAAATCCATAGCAGTTCGTCGGGACCGTTGTATTATTTCGTGTTAACCGATATTTCGTTAAGCATTTTCGCGTTAAACTTGTTTCACTGTATATTCTTTCTGATTTTTCAGCTTTGATGGTTGTGCATTAGGGTGGTACGTGGTTATATGGGAGAAAAAATTATTATGGATAGGAACCTACTTATGCAGAAAAGATGTTCTATGGTGTATGAAGATTAGAAGAAATATCATTAGAAAAATAATTTCAAAATTTAATGATGCTACAAAAATGATGAATTTTCAAAAAAGAAAAAAAAAGTGGGGGAAGAAAGACTTAATTTTGGTTAGATAATTTTAGACTCAATATAAGTGGTCGCGGTAGCCTAGTGGTCAAGGTAACAGACTAGTGGCTGGCATATCTTGAGTTCGAACCTTGTACCACTGAAGACTCGCCGTGCAAAAGGCGCCGATGCGCGTGAAGTGTGTCGAGGTTCAAATATCCTCCCGTTGGTGTGGTGTGGAAGCTAGGAGAGGGGGTGCCAACTTAGATGTCATCCTCTTCACTTGACCGTGGTTCTAAATTACGAGGTCCGTCGCTGAAAAGCTATAGTGTAGCTGAACAGTGCGACGTTGATATTCACTCACTCAGACTCCATATAAAATTATTTTTTTAATATATAAATAATTAAAAACGATAATTATTGATTAGTGAGCATTGAGTAGTGAACGGTACAGTGCACATTGCAACATTTCGTAACCACAGTTTTCTTTGAGCACCGTCGGATCCAAGCTATTTTCCGCCCTCCTTACACTGTCATTTCGACAGTAGGTTTTTTTAATTTAATACGAAAGAAGCTTTTAAATGTATCTGATGTATGTGTGTGTGTTTTGTAACTATTTAGTGTGCTTTTTTTTCCTAATCGCATTAAATATTAAAAAATATATTAAATGTTTTACTTTGACTCTTTACCATAAAAAAAAAAAACTCAAGTGCCTCAATTTCATCCCTCTTGTGTTAGTATTTAACATAAAAATAAATTTTTTATCTTATTTTTCCCTTCGTCTATATACCAGAGAACATATTTTCTGCATAGGTAGGCTTTGAAGTTTTGAAAAAATAATATTCGATCCACTTAATTGCATATGTTTGGAATAATACAGATCTCTAACTCCGTGCAAAATTTATCTAATAAATGAAAACATAATATATGTATGAACAAGGTCGCTTTTTTCTGCTTAGCCACGTGCCAAGGGCGTAAAAGAATTTGAGGGTGCAAAAAAATGGAGGGTTGAAAAAAGAAGAAACAAAAATTACCGGCAACGTACCTCATATTAAAAAGAGTCTTGCCAAATTTAAAAGTCGCAATGAATTTACTTTGTTACAAAAATAAATTACTTTGAATTTTCCTCTGACAGATTGTATAGCAGAGAAAAGCTTTTCTGTTTTTAAGGTATCGGACTACTTTTGGAACCGTGGTTTTGCAAAGACGCATAAATGGATAATTTTCATGCTGTTTAGTGTCACTTAGATTAGGAAATGTATATAAAATTGTTTTAAGAATAGTATTACAATAAAAAAAAATTTTAAGTACAATATTTTGACAAAAAATGAACATAGAATGACCCATTTTCAAAATATTCTCCTTTTGTGAAGAATGCTTCTATATTAAAATAATATTTTGCCTGTATATAGCTCAGACCTCTGTACAGAGGCTCCACTAGAATTTTTGAAATATATAACAGAAGGGGGTTTATCCATGTGTTTTACGACAACATAATCATTTCAATGTGTTGTAACTCGGAAAATAATGTGAATGTTTCAAAAATCATAGTTGAGCCTCTGTACAGAGGTCTGAGCTATATACAGGCAAAATATTATTATAACAGAAGCATTTTTCACAAAAGAACATTTTGAAAAAAAGTTATTCTGAGGTTTTTTTTTGTTTTTTTTTTGCCGAAATATTGTATTTAAATAATGTTTTTTTTGTCAAAATATCAGTAAAACAATTTTATACATGTATTCTAATCTAAGTGACACTAAATATCATGAAAATATCCATTTATGCGCTTTTTTAAAATCACGGTTCCGAACGTAGTCGGATACCTTAAGAGAGTAAAGACTGAAATGAGGTTTACTATGGAAAATGAAAAGTTTAACTGTTTGATGTTGATATGCACTTAAAATTATATTACAATGGAAATTATATAGAATTACACTCATATCATAAAATTTTGCAGTAGTCAAAACTGGAAAAAAAAATTTTTTTTGTACAAGTGCGATGACAGTGATTCAACAATGAATAAGGATGCCTATAAGTAAAGATGATAAAGCGATAAGCGATGAATACATGATTATTAACAAGTTGAAAATATTTTATACAATAATGTTTGTCCTATACTGTAGTTACAAACAATTTGTTTAATTTAATGTACTAATTTACAGAGGAGGTGGGTATGTGGTCCGTGATGTTGTTAGGTAAGAAATGAACAAGCGTGGCCAAACCATGCCACTATCGCAATGACGAAACGGTGAATAATAGGGCCCCACCCTGCAAAGGTTTTGGGCCCCAAGTCGGATCTTACAGAGGATAGCAACACCATACGTTTTTACCGTCAGTCAGACTTTGGTCCCTTTAGGATCCTGCCCCCTCCCCGCGATGACTCGAGGGTTGTGAGAGTGTACGTTACGCTACCGCACTATCGTTTCCTTACGGTTGCCGGTTACCAGAGGTACGGTGAGTCCATAGGTGGTGTGGATAATGGAAAGGTTATACAATGGACAAAAACAAAGGGAAAATTGTAAGAGGGTCGAGAAAAAATAATTTCAGAACCGAAACTGGTGGAAGGAGGCGTCGCAACAATTTGAAGTGCCTAAGGCGCCAAAGAGGTTAAAAACGACCCTGTGTATGAAATATTTTTTAATTCAATGTGGGAATTATATTTTGTAAAATTATTGAGGTGTGAATGTATGAGAGTTGATGGTGGTTATTTGTTAAAAAGCAAATTGTATTTAAACTTCACATAAAATTGCATTTTAACAAAATACTAAATATGAAAAAAATATATATGAAATATATGAATCTGGGTAACGTAGTTGTAAAATCTGTGACATGTATCAAAAAATATTTTAAAAAAACGAACAATGAATTAATACAATTTAAAAGAAAAGCAAAGCAATCGTTATGCAATCTGTTGTATACTCTCTGTAGACAATAATTTCTTTGCAGAAAAGTAGATCATTCGGCATTCTTGAGTCCATATATATTTAAAGACAAGCTCTTGATGAAAATAGGGAAAACTAAAACATTTTATTAACTTAAAAGTTATCAAAAAGACCTTTTTAAAAATCATTTAAATAAAGTTTCTAACTACACCCAATTCTTTTTTTTTTACACAGTAGATACGTTTCTTAGAAAACTGTGCAAAAAAAAAAAAAAAAATACATGAGACTTATGGTAAATCGGGGGATATGTTCTACAACTTTAAAAAATCGTACTAGATGAAAAAACTCTGAATATCTTCCTAAAAAAACCGTGCTGAAACAAGTAACAATGAAATCCAAGTTATATTTTTATAAAACAAAAACAATTCACTTTTGTTACAAAAAAAAATTAAAATTAGTGCACAGGGAAAATTTAGTCTTATAAGTACATACAACATATAAAAATTCAAACTGAAATTAGAAATAAAACTAACTATAACAGCTCTTCATCGCTACTTGATAACAAACGTGCACTTTTATTACGAACTGGATCAAAAATGCTTTTGTCAGTTGATGCATCAGATCTGTCTAGCATAACTGTTGGTTTTGATTCAAATGAAGAATTCCATTTGTTATTAACGGCTTCTGTGATGGTTTTTGTTGTTGTTAGAAAGTCTTACTAGTAACTGTCTTTTTGGTCTCTCAAGTTTTTATAATTCTTTATATCCTGCTACGCAAGATTACGCACAAATTTTAATGGATGCTCCGTGTTAGGATCATGATTAGTAAAATGTTGTTCCATACCTGTAGAGCAAATTTTAAGCCCTAGCGAATATAAACAGTTGTTAATTGCTGAATTCACGTTATATATAGGCTTCGTTATCATCATAAACTCGTTTAAATCGTTCTTATCGAAAGGGCATAATTCCCAGATTTTTTGGAATTTGTACTAAAACAACAAGAAAATCGTGTTTAAAAAAAAATAACGTTAAATTTATGTACTATTTTAAAATCGTGTAAAAAAGAATTGGGTGTATATTTTTCTTTATCTTTCTTCGATAGATAAAAAAAACATACAATTTCACAACTTGGTAAAATTAAATATCTAAAAATAAAAACTTTATCGTATCGTAGTATTTCACTATTGGATGACTACTTTTATGATATATTTTCTATGTTGTTTCGATACGAAGGTGTAATTTCCGTATTTATAATTAAAATGTATGTTACTTAAATTTCTATTGATTTTTCATGCATTTGGGTATTTACTTTCAATCCCTTTTTCTCTTAAGACTTTGCTTCAAACATCGTTTTAGAAGTATTTATTTCAATAACTATGTCACTTTATAATACAACTTATTTTTAATATTTCCCCTTTTGTTTGTTATATGTCCACTTATATAAATATCATACTAAGAAAATGGCAACACATTTAGTCTAAATTCAAAATTAAATATCTTTTCAAATCACAAATTTTGAAAGTGTAAGCTTGGAGTTATATAGTTGGCTGCTTTAAGCATATATCTCAGCAAAATTTAGAAAAGTACCCACATTTTACTGAATTTGATTTCTTATTTTAAAAATCAATGTATTTTTAAGAGAATCTATACCATAAAAACACTTACTTTATTACAATGTGTTTTAATGGAAAATATATAATGTAAATAATCATTTAACACCTACAAAAAAATTATTTTAACCAGCTACTTTTACCTGTCATTTGGTATTTTTTTTTCCATTAATATCTAACTATAAGTAATTTTCAAAAGATCTTTTCATTTTTCTCCAAAAGTATTTATGTTCAAAATACTATTTGTGATTAAAAGTTAACTTCAAACACGCAATATTTTCTTTAAATTTCTTTCTTGAAAAAGAAATGTTTATTTCTTTCAAAATTTCAAGAAATATACATGAATACAAGAATTCCCCATGCACGCGCAAATGCAGAATTCGTTATATTTTACCCTCATGTATAGTTGAAGAAAATTAAATGGTCCATGCTTCAGAATTCTTTATTTTAACTTTAGGCATAAATAGGATTGTTAAATTAAAATAAAATTTTAAAATTTAAATCATAATATATATATAAAATAATTATACGAAGATTAATAAGCGTATATATAGCTGAGTGACCAAAAATTAGAGACCTTCTAACAACGGGTTGGTCCACCTGATCACAGTCGATATTCTTGATAAGAACTCAACTGGTTTCTGCTATCTGTTGAGGAATATTGACCCTTATTGATATAGTGGCAGCTCTAAATTTAAGAGTCAATTTCCTCACACGCCAAGTCCAATCAGAGAGCAACAACTCACCTCTTTCCCATGTACCAATTGGAACTTTTCCGAACGATTGGCTCAGCCAATCAAAAGCGTCCATTTCCCAGAATGAAAATTAACATTGTTGACTCTATATCTTCCTTCAGATATAGGATTAAGGGCCGTATGCGGCCTATATGTCCAGTAATAGCACCATAGTTCTAAATTGGGTTTTATTAGATGATGGCATTTCCAAGCTTTAAGTGATGCTTTGATTTTGTCCCACTATTGCTCAATGTTATTGAGTAGGTTAAACTTTGATGTTCCTCAAACCAATTTGAGATGGATCGAGCATGGTGGTAAGGTGTATTGTCGTGTTGAAAGTGATCACATCTCCATAAAGAAATATTACAGCCAAAAACGTTTAAATATTATCGAAAACGATATCGAGAGATAAGCTTTGGTGGTTAGAGTTGTTTCCGCAGGTATCAAGATGTCAAGTATATCCAGGGTAATATTTTCCACACCATGAGTTCATCACCAACAGCCTTAACATTTGGCATGAGATGTCCAAGAATTCAAACTGTTTGCATCATATTCTGGTACTTCCATTCACATAATGGAACCGAAAACGAAGATCCTTCTGATCAAGCTACGTCTTTTCAATTATCAAGTGACCAATTTTTTCGTTCCTAATTCCACAACGGTCATCTTTTTCCAACTTTCTTTGATACCACGATCAATGTTGATGTTTTCCTGCTTCTAAAACCCATTCGTTCGTCTTATTTTGTATTGAAATATGTTTTTCTGATACATCTGCATTGAATTTAGTTGTTGTTTTGCTGCCCTTTTGTTGTTGTGGGTTTTATGTGCTACTCACCTTTCACTCAAGAACAGTTCCTATCGGTCAAAGAGTTCCCCGCCCCCTTAACTGTCATTCTCCAAACACGCAAGATACTATTTTGTGAGAAAGTCCTAGAAACGCCCGTCACTTCAGGAGATCATCCCTCGCTCTAAGTCCCTGATATTTTTCGTCTTACCCATTTTGACAGTAACTTCCCAAATAAGTACGTCGTCCGAAGCTGAGTGTTCCTTAAATAGCAACTCTGCGTTGTTATGTCGCGTTAGATCACTTTTGGACTCATTTACTTTCAGGAAAGGGGGGGAGGTTAATTTTTGGCCGCTCAGTATGTATATAATGTAAATTATCGAACTTCTTGAAAAATAGAACGAACATAAATATTTGTGTTCTGCTTCGAATGAGGGGAAGAACACTGCAAAACATTTTCTTCATCATCATTAACATATTAGTATCCTTTTATTGCATGCGTATCTTTTTTCTAAACTCCCTCACGCCCCTTGAATGCTGTTTTTCTTTTGTTTTGCCTTTTTCTCTTCTTCCCTTTTTTTTTTTTTTTTCTTCTTCCTCTTCCTTTGTGTACTAAACTGTTATGAATGAGTTTGACTCTGTCACGCTCTCTGTCTCTCTCCTACTGAACCTTTGCCTTTTTTTCTCTCACCTTTATTTCAGTCCCATCCGACCCCTTAAACTTCTGTATCAGCGACCGGCCGCACGATTGTCCGGTTTTCTGGAAAAATCTCAGGGCCATCGTTGAAGAAGACGTTGTCTGCCAACAAGGTATTTAACATCCACTCTATTCCATAAAAAAATTTGGGATGTGTACCTTCATTTTTTTTCCATTTGTTCGCGGTTTGGAAAGAATGTCTTAGTCAATTAAGGTTGTCTTCACCTAGTCAGGTCCTAAGGCACTTCAGGTTCTAAGGCGTTTTATGTGCAAAATTGAGTGTAATGGGGATTCAAATGCATACAAGTAATATGTTCAGATATGTTACTGTGTATATGATAGTAAATGCGTAATACAACGTATATTAAAATATTATTCTCTTAAAAAGTATTCTTAATTTATACCTAGTGTTAAATGAATTTAAATTTGTGTTCTATTTACAAATATTCACTTTTTTCATATCTGAACCTTAAATTTAAAATGTTCAACGAAGAAGTAATTTTTCTCTCTTTTATATAAATAATATTAAATTTTCCTTTCGCATTATAGGATACGTATAGAAAAACTGCCGATGGATTATAATTTAAAAGTACTGTATATTATATCAAATATATATATAAAAAGTAGTAGAATGAGAAAATTATATTGATATTGGAACGCGTTTCTATCCATGTGATTCCATATATTTACTAGAATTGTTTGAAACTATCTCGGTGTGAATAGTATTGTGTGGATCGTCGTTATTTAAAATTTGTGACTTTTGATATCAATTATATAAGAGATTTTCTCATATAATTAAATGGTGTTGTATGTTTTTTTTTCAATTCCTACTATTAGTTCACACTCTCTCTATATATATTTATTTATATATGTATAAATATTTTGTTCAAATTTTCAATCGTTAACAAAATACTTTTTATCAATCCACTTAAGTTCAAATATATTTTTTAAAACTTGTAGTGGATGACACGATGCTAGATCAATTTTCTCTCATATTAATTCATTAATTAAATTTAAAAATGAATCAATAACAAACAAAAATAATAGTTCAACACCTTATACAGAAAGGAAAATCGTTTGGTGTGTCCCTGTAGCTCGATGGATAGCGCATTGGATTTCTAATCCAAAGATCGTTGTTTCGAATCCCACCTGGGTTGGCCTAATTTCTGAAAATGTGCTTTTTTATTGCACTATTTTATTAGAATAATTAAATTTAATTAATGAATAAATAACAAACAAAAAATAGTTCAACACTCTATATAGAAAGGAAAATGGGACATTGCAAGATAAATCGCTTTTTATTTTGCCACTTTCTGTGTGTGTGTGTGTGTGTGTGTGTGTGTGTGTGTGTGTGTGTGATTCTGTCATATGTATATTTATATTAATTGTAATTATTTTATAAAAAGTAACTAAAATATAAAAAAATTTGTAGACCTAATTATGAATTGGCCATATATTTTATTATTATTATTATTTATTCTAAAATTGACTTCAAATCCGTTTATGGTATGTAGTGTAAAATATTAGAAAACAGTACTAGTATTGACTCATGCTCTATATGCTAATCATCTAACCATAGTTCAGAAGTAAAATTTTCAATCCGAAGCTGTTTAGTTATAGTTATACTAAAGCTGCTAATGCTCATTTTTAATTCTGAGTGTATTTACCTAAGAAAGTAGACTTTTATGATAATGAAAATAATTCATACTCGTATTGTTCTAAATATCTGTAAACATCGGGAAATTTGCATATTTTATTCTCAGTCTCTCCTAAAAGATTCATCCAGCTCTCTTTGTTGACCCAGATAGTTGTTCGCAGAGAACACTGCGCCGGGACCTTGTTTAATTTTAGAACTGAATTTAGATTCGGATGCTGTGTATATGGAAATCACGATAAAAGCTAATTGCAGATCGTTAAGCGTATCCTGAAAACGTGTTCACTCAGTGGAAATTGCTCAACAGCTTGCGTAGCGCAATAAAATATTTCATTTAGTTGTGGAGATCTGAAATCAATTTCACTTATTCCACTGCAGACATTCGCATTGTGGCTTTGTTCGATTGTCATAAGGAGTTCAACGTAGAGGATCTGTTTGTTAATATCCGAATGGAATTACTGTGCACCACTTTTAATTGAAATAACTTAATAATACTAATACTGAACGTAATTCCATGCTTACGGTCAAACAAAACCTGGCTATTTTAGAGTTATTCAGAGACTAATGAAATGCTGTTTTAAGAGTTGGATATTAATTCGATATGTGTGCTACGGTGGATTTTGATCATTAGTGTCTGTGACGTATTTAAATAGATTTTGATCTGTTAATTTTGTATGTCTGCAATATTATAGAAGTTCTATCCTTGGATTTTAAGATTTAGTTGAGGAGAAAATATTTTATATAACGCGTTCTTCTATCATAGAATTATATTAAAATATTTTTTTAGGTTAAGATTTAAGATTGACTTAAGAAAAAAATGATTCATTTAGCTAATTAGGTAAAATTAATTTAATTCTTAACGCCATTTTTTTTTCTGTCGTAAGTATTTTGCCACGGTAGCCGAGGGGTCATGATCACGAACTCATCGCCGGGCTTGTCAAGTTGCGTGTCCTCGTGCGATTGAAGACCGCCGTATAAATGGACACTGATGCATGTTAAATCTATAGAGGCTTAATTGTCCTCACATTGACTTGGTGTGGAAGTTCCCCCATCCCTTAAAATTACGATGTCTGTGGCCATTAGAGCTCATGTTGCTATGTAAATCATAATCAGATCAAATATGTCGTAAGTATGCTTAATACCATTACTGTTGATGTCGTGTCCTTTCCGAAGGGCAGGAAAGAAAGTTGCCAGAGCCAGGTTGAACTTCTACACAATAAATGGCAACACCATCTATCTCCACCTTCACAATTTAGGCATGAACTAAAGGGGAGGGAAATATTCTCCAGCACCCTGCACCCGTGATTTCTGCTGCGACGCCCACTGATTTAATGAGCACGTACTCGGAGGTTATTTGGAGGGATCGGGCATTGAGCCCAGGCTCTCCGATCTGGAGTCCGATGCTCTAACTACTAGGCTACCCACGGCCCTTAATACCATCTACTGGGGCTATTAAAAATTGGAAACTGGAAAGGTAGGATGTTTGTTGCTACACCTCAAAATCTAAATATCGAACTTCAAGGGTTTTGCGCTCGAAAGATTGTGCCTCGAACCCGGCCTTACGAATGGAGTAGTAAACATGACACAAAACTCTAAGAAATAATAACAAATACAGATATTCGATTTAACTATGTATTAAGTATTAGCCCTGTGATACCCCCCGACCCGGGGGTACCATCTCTTTATCTATGCGACCTAGATTTGTAGGAGGAAATGATTGATCACTCAAGTTAGCCATAATCCAACTAATTTATTATTATTCCAATATATTGATCCAAACAACACAAGTCTTACTATAGGGATGCAATCAGGAGTGATATAACGTATTCCTAAATTCTAAGTAAATAGCGCCTGGAATCCTAACCACTTATGTTTATTAGAAGTTATCCTAAGAATCTTTATCTGCCTTAAATTCCTTAACACGCTAAAGCCCGTTCTATAATTACGCTTCTATTTTTAATATCTTACCAATAGCTCACTGCGTTCAGCATCTCAGGTTCCTTTCTTCTTCTATTCTACTACGCGAATACTAAAGCTCCATTATATATATCTATTAACTAATATGCATATCGTGATTTCTTCTTCAGAGGATTGGATATGAAATAACTTAATTCTGGCCCCAAAGATTCCCCAAGGGGATTAATAGGAAAAACGTGATAAAGCCCTTCACAGTCCTACTTAAGATATTCGAGGAATATCGTCTACTAAAGTAAATAATAGAAATGAACTTAAAAAGCCTGAAAAGATTAATAGACACTAAAGCTGAATCTGCAACAAAATGGAGTAAGCTCCATTCTTGGATAGGCAATTCGAATGTGCTGCTCTATGGAATTGTCCCGAGAAATTCTCAGTTGATGATCACTAGCTAATGTTCCCGATAATAATCACTAGACTGATTTCATCAAATCTCATTAGAAGTTTTTGCTTTGATGTTTCTGAAAACAATTTCTTTTTTGATGAGAATAAAAAAATGGCCCTGTTTTACCAGTTTCAAAATTAACTTTTCTAAAACCGTGTTGGTAATGCTTATCACCAAGCCTTGTAACTTAAATTTTTTTTTAAATTCAAAACGTCTTGAGCATTTTTTTAAAATTAAATCGAGAAAATTTTTTAAAAAAGGGGGGGGGGAGGCTGAGTAACTTTGCTTTTGACAGTATTTGTTTCTCAAAAAGCAGATTGTTTCTGTTTTAGTGAACAAAATATATCAAAATAAACTATGTGGATCTGAAATAATGTGTTGATATATAACTATTGTGTGGTATTTATTACTAAGATGGAAGCAAAGTTTTTTTTTTTCCAATTACATGGTGATTGACACATAAATCTTAAGAAACACCTTCATTTCAGTGTTTTATCTCCTTTGCAAACAACAAACCTCTAATTAGACAAATGCAAGGAAAAAAAGCGAATCACGTTCAGTTTATATCGCTTTATATCGCGGCTGAAGCAAAGAAACATTTCAACACTACTTATCTTTTTAAAGGAATGAAATATGGGAGGAGGTTCACCTCGGGAAATGTTAACATCGCACGCACGTGAGAGACGCTTCCGTTAATTTCCATTAGCACGTTCTACGTGGTTTGAATATTCGCCCCCTAATGAAATGACACTTTGTTCTAATTGCCAGCCTCGTGGAGCGGTCACTACATAAATTATTTTTGCACCACTGAGAGAGAAATATGCGCGGAATGAGTTCTTTCTTTCCATGCCTCTGTTCGTGCTTTATTAACTTAATTTTTCAGAAGAGAGATAGAGGATTTTGTTTTTTATCGAACTCTTATTTCTTGCAAATGGTTGCACACTTATCGTAAATTTTGGAAGCTTTTTATCTTGTTTCAGGAAATTACGTGCTTTAAACGATTTTCTCTGTTCACTTCTTTTCACCGCTAATATATTTTTCGCTTTCTTTATTTGAAATTTTCTAAAAATAGTTTGGAAAGTTTTGGAAATTATCATATTTTTATAATTATCTCTCATTACGTTTTATAATTTTATGTAACAAATATTTTTCTCTCATTATACACATTTCCTTCCTTCCTCAGTGGCTCGAAAGCCCAAGGTGATCTTTGGCCTTCTCAAAAAGCCTTTTGCAGGCCAGCCTTCTTCCTGCTAGTGTTCTCCGATTCTTAGTTCTAAAAACTAGGAGGTCTTTTTCTAGACCATAAATCCATCTAAGATTTGACCTGCCCTTTCTTCGTGTGCGAATTGGTTGGCCATTGAACACTTTTTTAGTGGCGCTGTCTTCTTCTATTCTGACTACGTGACCTTCGCATTTAATTCGTTGTATTTTGATGAAATAAACGTTCTACTGTACTGTTTATATTTTTATCTATAACTTGTTTCTGCTGTTTTCTCCTCGTCCTTTTTTCCTTGCTCTATTTATTGTACTTACTATATTCTATGTGAACTCAGTTTTCTTAAATAATACGAACACGACATTATTATTGCTTACTTCCCCGGCATTCACTTGGATAGGTCTTTCTAACTATTATTTTCGTTTATTTCATTTCTGTCTATTTAAGATTCAAACTATATCTTCAATTTAATTTCTTTTCTGTTCCAAACTATTCGCCTGTTAGGAACCCATGAACCCCTCCTACGACCCCCAATAAAATTTTTCCACCCACTTTCGAATACTAACCCTCATGCATTTTTGTCCCGTATTCTGTCACAACCGAAGCTTTTATTTCTTTTCGATGCATTCGAAATATCATTGATTCTCAATCATCCCTCCCCTTCGTTTCTTTTAAAATCCTCTGCCAACTTCTTCCTTCCTTAAAGTCACGTAGGAAACAATCGTTTTCCGCGACAAAAGAGAACGATAGAAATTCGTTCCACCACCCTTTTCTTCCACCACTCTCTTCGATGCATTGGGAGGGGGGGGATTTAAAAGAATGTCTCTCAGTTCTGATAAAAGATGCAAAACGGGCAACCGCAAGAATGGCAAAATCACACAGCATGCATCGAACCTCCCCCCACTTCCCTTGTATGTATAATAGGAACGTGACGGCCCGTCAGGGCTAACCTTAACCGTAATCCGAAACCGCATTCGGGTCGATAAGTCGGGAAATGTAGAGGTTAAAAAAAAGGAAGGGGGTTCCTAATAAATTCACTTTCTTGAAAAGTATCGTTGTCTAATACAGTGTTCATGTTTCTCACTTCCTGTCGCACTAACGATCTAACAGGGATTTTTCTTCAAGTTTTTCCCTAACTTGAACACAGTCTTAGATTTTTTTTTTCTTTTATCTTTCGAAAGATGAATTGCACTATCTGCTTTGCTTTCTCATTTTTTTCCCTTCAGATTATTTTTGTCATAATATATGGGAAAAGTTCGGTTACGATAAATCACATCTTTTCTTTTTACATAATCCATACGATATATTATTTTTTTTAAAAAAAAAATATTTTATAGTTCATTTTCATCTTTTTTTTTTTTTCCTATTATCTATATTGTTGGTACGGAATATAATGTAGTAGTGTATAAAACAGACCAGAGATATCGAAAATTTTATGTCCGCTTTTGGTAATTTGAACATTCGTATTAAACTTATAGAGATAAGTTAGAAAAACTTTTTTTTAATACGAATTTTATACTTAATCTAACGAACTTTAATACTTAATCTAACGAAGTTGTGTATTTTAATAACTTCAAATATAGTCGGGGTTTTCAATCTTTTTTGTTAAATGCTTGTGATCTTCCATCTTAGTCAAGCTATTGTATGCTATGAAACCGAAGCAAGAGACTACGCACCTTTTTAATATTTTAACAAATATTTCTATTCTAGTAAATACCGTCGCATGGGGGCGAGCCTGGGAACGAGGCAGCTATGAGCTAGCTGATAGGGGTTGTGATCTCCCTAACCGCAGTTCCTCTGTTTTGAACCATACTGAAATTCATTCCCTCAAATGAATCCGACTTGGCGAAACCCTCCTGCTCACCACTGGTACGCAGCTAAGTGTCCTAGCCCAGGGATGGCGAACCTATGACCCGTGGGTCAGTGTCTGACCACGCAAGCTTTTTAACTGATCCACGATTGCTAAGCAACTACTTGTTTGCTTACGCTGGTTTATTTAAATTTCCTAATTTGTTTGAACTATTTATATTCCATTTGAATTTTTTCAAGCCCATTGACACAAAAGCAATTTAAATGTTGTCTATTACCTTCAGTGTGATCATTACAGTTTCAAACTCTGGCGTAGCTAGTCCTGAGCTGACCTCGAATCCAAATTCTTTGGAGTCCCTTTTTGGTGGACTCTCAATGTTTTTCGATCTCTTCTTACACATTTTAGGGCCCCTGAAGCTTGAGGGCCCCGTATTATTGATACGGCGGTAGCTACACCCTTGGTTCCAAAGCTACGCAAACGACATCAAATGTATATGAAAGTATGTAGTATTTGAAATAAAGCAAAAGTGTTTACAAAATTTTAAATAAAGTGTATAAGTTTGCTCACATTTTGTTAGTTGAAAAACAATCGAAAACCAAAGCAAAAAACCAAATTTATAGCACTTTCTTCGGATAAAATGCACTGTAATCAGTTATGTTTGTAGAAAGAGACTTCCATAGCGTCCTTTTTAACCCATTATAAGCCAATTGAATTTAAAGATGTTTAGTTTTAAAAATACTCAGTTAAAAATTTTTAAACCTAACTCTGGTGCAAATGGGCATTAGTGACCCACGCGCTAGTATTAAATAAATATGAACAAAATTTGACCCACGTCTCAAGAAGGTTCGCCATCCCTGTCCTATCCTATCCCTACAGTGCAGGAGGTCCAGGGCTCTTTAGACGGCCTTGACGCGCTGTCACCTGCGTGGTATGACCTTTGTGCAGGGGGTAAAACATTTACTTGTCCCTTCTTCTCCTGCTCATCTTCTGGATTTCTAGGGCATTTCCCTGCGACAATTGTTTGGAGATCAAGACCTGGTCTGTGACATTCTTATGCGCAAAGGTCAAATGGACTTGGTGTAGGCTTTCCTGCTCCAAGGGGATTTGAAACAACAACAACAAATATTTCTGACGCAGTTTAGCCAAAATTGGCTGTTGCGTCATGAAGGCTGTCTTCGATTGATGTTAAAAGAATAGGACCAGAAATTGGAACATTTTTTCAGATATGAAAGAAATGAAACGTTAATATGATGTTCTGGCATCACTATCCTTTAGACAGCAGCATTTTTTTATCATACTTTCCGTTTTTAACCCAGTTGATTTATTTTTTCTGGTATAAAATGATTTTCGCGTTTTTTCTCCTATACCGTAATGTCAGATGGGCTATACCTTCACGTATTATAACAAAAAAGAAAATATTCATGGGTTATTTTGGCCTTTTTAAAAACACTATATTGTTAACAGAGGTATGAGTTATAATATTGAAAATTTCCATGGAAATTGCGGCATTTTTTTCTGTCTGAAAATGTGCTTCGCGTTTAGTTCAAGCTCTCGTATTTTTACCGAAGACAGCATTAAATACCGCAGTCAATCTCGAGGCTATGCAATTTTTTTGTTATATCAATATATCTACAAAAAAAAATTAAAAAAATTCGTCCAATGCCAAAAGACAGCGCTTCAACACAGCGCTTTGGCCACTACTCCTTCGTGCCCCTGTTATTTTACCAATACAAAATGGATGAGTATTCTTGCCTCGTTAGCTTTTAGAAGCATGTATGCTAAAGCAGGTATTACGTCCCTCACAGAAGGCCACAGTGAAAAATTTCAATAAGACGTTTTTTGTGTGCAGGTGGGTCTATGCGTGCAGCATTTTTAGAAATCTTACTGGTTGTATACATTTGCTTTAAATTAATTATCTTATAAATATTAGAATATTTTTATTATATATATTTATACAAAAGGGCGTGATAGTGAGCTTTTTAAT
>BMAV01017862.1:4761-18520 GCA_019973955.1 Trichonephila inaurata madagascariensis | reverse complement strand
ATTAAAAAAACACGCTTTTATGGTTAATCGAACTAAAAAGTAAAAAATAATTCTTAATATAAGAATAAAATGAGATTAACGAGAAAATTAATGTCATTGTGGTAAAAGGGTTGGGGTGCTTAGTACTACATTTTTACACTAACTGTGCATTTCGAAGTAGAACTAGTAAGAAATTATAACAATTAATATCGAGCACCCCACGCTTTTACCACAATGACATTAATTTTCTCGTTAATCATTTTATTCTTATATTAAGAGTTATTTTTTACTTTTTAGGTCAATTAACTATATAAGCGTGTTTTTTTATTATTTTTTTTAAACTAAAATTTATTTTTAGTTTTGCCTCATATTAAGTGCATTGCTTCTTGAACTGTAAATTATCCAAAATTAATAAATTTTTCATTTTTATTCATATTATATTTTTTTTTCCTTTTTCCTAGAACAGATTATTGCACATTCTTACTGAAGGTTTATCTCGCATTGATCCAAATATATATAAACTCGGAAACATTTGAAATGCATTTATGATGCATTGATAATTAATCAAAATAAATTGTTACAAATCAAATTGCTCAACTCCAGCATCTCGGTATTAAATTACCATAATATATAAACACCCAATTGTTTCTTTGTCATAACTGCCACAACGTTTATATTCCTTGCTTAGATATCTGATGCGTTTATAAGTGCCTTATAAAATCTCTCATCCCACTCACTTTTAAAATGAAAAGAGTATGGTAATGTGTTCTCTCCTAAAATTGTTATTGTCCGTACGTGTCTGCGCACATGAAACGGTTCGTTTGCCACGAAGGTTTCTTAAAAAAAGTAAAAAATGGAGTAATAATATCCTCCAATTTACATAATCGATTCTCAACTGAAAACGATTTCATCCGTTTAAGTATAAAGCGAGTTCACTAAATGACACTGGAATAAAAGGGGTTAAGTAGGAAATAAACCCACCGCAGCGTATTTATTATCAGAACAAAAGAAAAAAGTGTAGAGAGAAAGGTGTTGACGCGAACAAACTACTTTTTTAGTGGGCTCTGCACCCCCATAGGACGGTATAAAATAAATTCTCGCCATGGCTAGATTTTTAGTGAGCCCGCGATGAGACATACTGGGGATTCTTTCTGGTCATGGTGTGACGTGGCTCATAAAGCGCGTCTTCACTTGGGAATCGGTTGGCGTTGTTTTTATGTCCGAGTTCTGTTGGATTTGGGAATAATTTGGCTGACTTGATGCGTTCGTGGCGTCTTTTTATGACGACTGTCGTCTGCGCCACTGTGATTTAGTTCTATCTTTGGCTGAGACAAAGCTATCATGCTGCGAGTGATAGAAACAGGGATTGTGATTTAGGCGAAAGTTTTAAAAGTTGAAGTGGGAAAAGATGAGAAAGGCAATTCTAGGACAGTGGATGTAAACAATTCTTTGTTTGGAAGTAATGCTTCTTTTTATCTTATCTATTTCACAAATGACCATATAATTCATTATTCTGAAATAAAGACGGTGAATCTTGTAAACGTTCCATTGCTATATTTTCGTCAATACGACGTGATTCTTAAGAAATATTGCACCCTTCAGTATATATCACTTAAAAAGTACACGAAGAGTTGGACTTGGTATTCCACCTAAATGGTGCAGCACTTAAAATGATACCAACTACCGGGGAAATTACTAGGTCTGCAAAGGTACCAATACGCAGCCCATTGGGGGAGGGGGAATTCTGCTGTGCAATTAAAAAAAATATTGAACTGCCTATAGTATTTGCAATCTATAAATTATTACTATAAATATTTTATAACACAATTCACAGTGTTCACATTTTTCTAAACTGTCATTTCTGACTATCTATAATTAAATCGTGTATTAAATCGCATTTTCTAACATCAAAGCGATAAAATATTATTTAAATGCATTCCTCTGTAAAAGATTTTTATGATAATTGTCTGTATTGTACAAATGAGAAGACTGGCCATTGATTTTTATGTTTAATTGGAAGGTTTACTCAGAAAACATGCACAGTTTAAATTAATGCGTAATTTATATTTTAACTGCAATCGGATTTATAAAATTGTATGTTAAATAATCATTATAGTTTTTTTCTCTTATGGTTGCTTGATTCCTCTAAACATTTATTTTGTTTTCTCTATCTCATTATAATTCCAAATGTAAAAAAAAAAATTTTTGTTGGTAAAATCTTATATTAAGCCTTCCCTTGGAGAGCGGGGGGGGGGGCATGGTGCCAACAGCTACTTCCACTCAGTGTGTGGGACTATTCACCAACTTTCCTTTCAAAGTGCATTAGCAGCTCTTCTTCAAGTGGCTGTGTTACACTATCCTCTCTAAATTTGGTGCATCTATAAATCTCATCGATCATTCTTACGAAATCAGAAAAATGTCACCAAAAAATGCGATACCCCACCAGTAATGTATTCCGATAATGTATTTCAATTTATTTATTTATTTTTTTTTTTTTTTATTTATTTATTTATTTATATATTTTTTAAAGTTTGGTTGAAATTCCGTTGATTTTTACAGTGGATGGGATGTTTCAACTATACTGTTTAAACTATGTCTGATTTCAAATATACTTTTAAAGGGGTTTCGATGTTTTATGGCATTTATAAATTACAAATATTAGTTGAATAAACTTGTAATGATCATTTGAAATCTAATGTTATATCTCATCATAACAAATGTACTTTTAGGAGAAAATATATTTAATTTTAAAAATGAAAATGTGACTAAAATATCAGTTTAGCCCTCCACTTAGGCGGCCGAGAAAAAGAACACCAGCGATGTGTGTGTGTTATAATAGGTACACTAATAAATTTCCTTCGTCGTATTGGTGATAAATAAAGAGGAGCTAAACTAGAATGCAACTAAAACTTGATTAAAGAGTTCTTTTTTTTTAATTGGCTGTTGAAAGAGAGAGAGAGAATTCGCAGGAAACAAACATATTTTGACTCCAAAGTTACAGAATTAATCAACTCATCATCATATCTTGCAAGGCAGACCCTCGTGGGCCAGTGCCTTCCTTTGAAGATTCCTCCATAATGACCTCTTGTTTGCTTTTGTTCTCCAAGTTTTCTCGTTTATAATCCCAAAGTCTGATTCCGCTGAGTCACCCCTTCTCAGCCTTGGTCTTCCTTCTACTCTTCCGAATCCCAGTGACTTTGAATTGCAGTATCTTTTTGACAACATTATCATCTGGCATTCGAATTATATGAGCCATCCGGTTCATTCTATTTATTTTTTATGTATTTAATGATGTCAGGTTGTTTATAAGTTCTTTATAATTCAAAATTGTATCTTCTTCTCAGGTTATTGTTTTCGTTTACAACTCCAAGTATGCTTCGAAGTATTTTTCTCTCAAAAGATGCCATTCGGTTTTCTTTCAATTTTTTTTTACTGTCCAAGTCTCAGATGCATATGTGAGAACTGGTCTAATAAGAGTTTAGTAAATGAAAATTTTTGAAAGAAATTTTGATTTTAAAAACCTCCTCAGTCCAAAAAAAAAGTTAATCAACAATCATGATCTAATAACAATTGTAGCAAATCATTAAGTACACAAACAAGTAATTGTCATTACAAGTTTGTTAATAATTTACTTATTTGCATTTCCGTTTGTATTTCTTTTTACTTTCTTATTAGTTCTAAAATATGCTATTGCCAAATTCAAATCCCATTTAAGAAAAATGCTTATCTAGATATTAATATAAGTAATAATTGAAAATATTCCATTTCATGTATCTGAAAGGTGATGAGTCATTTTAAGAACATTTAGGATTGTAAATATTTTCCTCATTGTAAAATTTATAAAGGTAAATGTTAACTTTAATCTTCAACACTGGCGTAGCTATTCCTGAGTGGGGCCAGTATCAAAATTTCTTGGAGGCCCTTTTTGGAGGGTTCTTAACATTTTACAATTTATTATTGCACATTTTGGGGCCCCGTATCATTGATACGGTGGTAGCTACGTCCCTGATCTTCAATTTATAATGTATGTGGATTTTAAGACTTAATTTTTTTATGCCGAAATGAGTGAATAATAACATCGCACTATTTAGCTACTCGAGGGCTTTTGGCGACGGACCTCGTCATTTTGAACCATGGTCATGTGACGAGGGCGACACCTGAGCTACCCCTCTCACCTAACTTCCACACCACACCAACGAGAGGACGTTTAAGCCTTGATATATTTAACGTGCATCGGCTTCCACTACACGGTGGGTCTTCAGCGGTTCTAGACTCACGACATCCGTTACCTTGACCACTAAATAACCGCGGCCACTTTTTTCTTCTGAAAATTCGATTGATTATCTTAGCTTCAAATTTTTTTCTTCTTTGTTTGATTTGTTTTGGTAAATTGAAATAAGTCGTTTTAAAAAGAATTTCTGTTGATGTAATCAAATGTAAGATCCTACATACTTTGTTATGCTCTCTAAATCTGCATAATTATTAATTTTAATTGATGTGTTGAATTCATGTGATGTCATAATCACATGATAAGTGCAAACTTGTTTCCAGCCAATCAGCTTTATCGAGTCAATGTTGCCATCTTTCGAGTTTTAGAGAAACTTTCTTTTAAAAAGTACTTATTTGGCAAAAGTAATAACGCACACGAGTAAATAAACTATTCTGAATATGTTAGCCTAACTGTAGCAAATTCGAAATTGTATCTGAATTTTACAAGTAGAAGTCTAAAATCAGCTTTGAAAACACCTAACTATATTTATCAATTGACAGTCATGAATTTGGCCCATTGTTTTTATCAGTTGTAATTACTTATTAGTTATGATAATTTATTTTACTATTTTTTGTTATATTTGATGACAACAAACGTGAAAATGTGCTGCATGTTAAAATTTAATTAAAATCTTGAAATGAAAACAGTTAATTTTTTTTCAGCCATGAGAGAAAATTAACTTTAGAAATATTTATATACAACAGATATAGATATCAAAAAGTATCTCATCAATTTTTTCAACAATCGGATTTGTTATATCATTTCTCCTTTCGATAGTAGATAACACTTCCTGTTTAAGCACCCCTCAGTGTCAAAGTATGATTCGATTCTCCTTCACTCCTCTCCTATTCCCTCTGCAATCTTTTGAGAAAAGTTCCATCCAAGCAAAGAGAGAAACTGAAAATTTCCAGCTGATAATCAAAGTGCCAAATGTCGCCAAATCATCTGTCAATAATGTGCTTCTGCCTCCAGAGGAATCCAGTCGAATGCCCAAAACCAATAAAACTTCTTACTTCGAATGCAGTTTTAGTGACATCTCCAGACTTTGAGAGGGAGCCTCCAGTAATCGATGCAGTTATTTTGAAAAGGGGGTGGCGAAAAGAGTGGTTATTCCCCTGAAAATATCGTTTGGAGGTATCGCATTGAGGAAGTGTTGCCTTTTGGATCGCCATTTTGTTTCGATTGGAAGAAACCTCACTCCTGGCATCGTTCCAGTTTGCAAAATGGTTCTTTAACCCCTTCCCCACATCGAAATGGGGAGTCATGAGAACAAATTGTTTGCCGTCGCGTGTGTAGACAGCGATTTGAAATGAAATGACTTGTAATAATTTATGACGTGAGGGCACACACACTGGAATCGCTGGCGATCGTCCAGGTGAAAGATGGCGTGTTTTTTTTTCTACCCCTCGAAGTCCTACTTGTTTGCTTTCACTGCGTTTTTATTGTTTTAAGTTGGGACTTTAAAGGGATTATTTATAGAAAATGAAGTAATATTTTTGTGCTCGCTGAGATAAGAAGATGTATTAAGGGTTCTTGGTGTCGCTGGTAAAAAATGTGAGCAAAGACAAGCTGCTGAAAGGATCGAAGCGCTTTAAGGAGGATAGAGGGGTGCTAAATAAAGTTTTAAAAAATACTTTAAAAATTTTAAGTATCAATGATTTATTGCTTGCAAGATTAAAACATTTCCTGCCGTGATAAGTTTTAAATGTAGGTTTTTGGACTGCTTTAAAGGTATTCAAAATCTTAACAGTATGCGAAGCTCTAATAATTACTTTTGTAACATCTTAATATTTTTGTTGAATAGTCAAACGCTAAGGCTTTCCAAATGAGCACCTGAATTGACACCTCACTCTTCAAATTTCCACACCACGCATACGCAAAAATTTTGAGCCTCGACCGATTTAACGTGTATCAGCCCCCTACACAACGAGACATTAGTTGCATCAGGACTTTTAAGACTTACCCCGCCATAAGTTTAGGATCATGACCACTAGGCTACCGCATTCGCACTCTACTTGTGATAAAACATGACAGACTCAAAATCTAGCCTTTCCCGAAATTCCCAAACAAAGCACAAATCAACAATTTCCCAAAATTTAGTTGCACTGATAGGCAGTCCGTCATCAGATGCAACATAATCGTTACAATCTTAAAATGTCCCTTGTGTTGTCGAGTTGGGAGGAGATATGAAAGGAGTTTCCTGTCCTATTCAAAACTCACAAGAGAGGTTACACTCGTGACTCAAATGCATCTGTTAAGTCTAATAATGATCTGCATCTTTTTTTTTTTTTTATTCAAGCTAATAAAAAAAATTGTCAGCTATTGAAATGATTCGTTAAATAGCGTTTATT
Organism: Trichonephila inaurata madagascariensis; assembly: GCA_019973955.1. Classification (NCBI taxonomy): domain Eukaryota; kingdom Metazoa; phylum Arthropoda; class Arachnida; order Araneae; family Nephilidae; genus Trichonephila; species Trichonephila inaurata. The sequence goes on along the minus strand of BMAV01017862.1, from coordinate 11,920 downwards.
CCCTTCATTTTTATCGGGGAAAGAAAAAAATTCGTTAAAAATTCGTCGGGGTCTAATTGTATATTATAACAACTTCGTATGTTGGAAGATTTTGAAATATTTGTAAAGCACTCGAAGCATTTTCTTTTAAAAGTTATTATGACAGTTGATGCTTTAATCTTGTAAGTATTGAATCATTGAAACACAGAATTTCTAATACGTATCCTCTACACGAAGGGTCTTCTGTGACACCAAAACTCGAACCTGTGACTCAGCAATGCCGGCTATGACCACTCGGCTACCATGGCCACTGTAAAATATTCAGACACAGGACAAAGTATATTTAGGGCTCAATATGGACGATACTAATTCAGAAATGTTTTCGAATATTATAGGCATGAGATCCTAGAATGACAAGTACGAATCATTGCATCGTATAATTAAGTACCTCGATAAATTAAGGGCATGTAACAGTGTTGTTAAAACGCAGTTTCTCCTGTTTACACATCCCCTGTCTGTCTTGTCATGTCATAGTGTCCATTCATGGCAATCCACCCATTCATTGAAGCATTAATAATGCGTTGGAATATCTTACTCTCGAAAGAGCGCATGTGGTCTTATATTATGTCTCGCCTCTTTGCAGTAGTATAGAAATGCTAATCCATATGCTAATGAAATGCTCATCTGGTTTCTCAATTCAGCATTGGAATTTAACTGGCGCGTAGTATAGTTTTTAGAAGTTCAAGAAATTATTTTTAATTGTGTATATGTTACAGTGAAGGTGTGAAATCCTTTATTTTATAGAATAACTAGGTATTTCATGAAATAACTAGACAAGTCAGAGTGAAAAGTATATGAAATGATTGAATTCTCTACGATTTAACTAGGTATTCTATTGAATAACGATTACTTGATCGTTAAAGTATGAAATACCGTATTCTCGAAAGTTCTTTGAACCGGTTCTAGCTGCCTTCGGAAGGGGGGGGGATTTTTCCGATTAAGAACTAAAGATGACCGAATAAAACAATTGTACTCCTAGATCTCAGTTTAATATATCTGAGAGAGAATATTAATTTATATTGAAGAAGTTCCGAATATTGACACAACGCTTCGATCTGTTGCAACAGCTGAAAATTGTGGCACTGGACAAGGATTTTAAAAAGGGTTCGTGTAAAAAAATCTGTAATAGCAAAAGTGTGCTTGTTTCAAAAATAATATGCAAAGCAATTCAAATTGTCATCACATTAAACCTTTGCTCTAATAAATAATGAAAAGTAAAACAAAGGTATCTCATAAAATTTAAATTAATATTCTTTTACATTTTTGTTTTAAAAAGTTATCACAATGTTTTTTATAAAGCAACAGTTTTTCTTCAAAAGCCTGTATTTTTGTTAATAATATTTAAATAAAATCTATTTTTGCAACATATTCTTTTATCCCATTTTTGTTGTAAGTAATGTTAGCAATATGAGCAGTAATAAATGATATCATCTGCTTTCCCTTATTATTTATCAATTATTCAACCGCAAAAGAGATAAAATGTATTTTTCGTGAGATTTAGCTATTTAGGATCAATTAATTTATAAAATATCTTTTAAATTGTTTATTTTTTCACTTTAACGGTCTATCCTTATTTCAAAGAATACCTAGTTATTTCATAGAAAAACTAATTAAAGTATGAAATTTTTCATACTTTAACTGACTTGTCTAGTTATTTCATGAAGTACCTAGATATTCTGTTTAAATAACTGAATTATACACTTTAACGGTAACATATATAAAAATAATAAATTATAAATTTCGAAAGCTGTTAATATGCACAGTGCCTAGTTATTCAACAGATTACACTATTTGTTTTTTCCCGCTGAATCTTTTACTGAATAGTTTTTTTCCCCGGTTTATCTAATAGGTACATTAATGTATTTTGAATCTTCTAAAATGCAAAAAAAAAAAAAAAAAATTATAACTTTCTTTCCCTCCCCCCTCCCTCGATAGTTATTGGTTGATTCGTTAGATATCGGAAGATAGATAAGTAATGTATTACAACAATTATCATTATGTTTTATCTACACACACAATAAGCCGATTATAGGAAACGGCCTGCAATTTTAAGGAATAAAGAAAAAGTAAAATTGTTATTGTGTAGGTAATGTGGAGATTATCTAAATGTAAGGGGTGCATTACCTGATTTCCGTACTTGGTTACAAAAACATGCGGTGTTTCAATTTAATTAAAAAATACTATTAAAGTCCCCCAATAATCAATTAATCTAAACATCTTTATGAATAACATTGGCAATAGTAGCACAAAAATAGAGCATATTTTGTATGATTATTATTGTTATTATTATTTTATATATGAAGATTTTTTTTTTGTTTTAAATGCTAGAGATCGGATTTTAATTTTTATTTTGAAGAGTCTAGATTCTCTGAATAATTCTTAAAATTCCAAATATTTGATATTGTTCTTTCAAATTTTTCTTATTCTTAGAGTTTATAAGTCATGAAATAATTTTCATGTATTTTTTTTTAAGTTGAATCTTGTATTGAATTATGGTTTGTTCATTCGTATCATTTGTGAAGAATACATCCAAAATTCAATGGTTAATTATTTGAATGTATTGAATTCAATTATCTTGATTATTCTAATGTAAATACTCCATATCACCTTAGAAAACTCACAACGCCCAGAACAAAAGTAAACTGAAACGCGTTTACTTCACAAATTCAGATTCTTCGCAAATGCATCAAATATCATTGCATGCTTATAATTAGATTGTCAGAACAACTGTATTTTTGTTAAAGAATTAAATAAGAACAAAACATGTTCTTGTCACGTTGCATAAGCATCGCCAGTGCGACAGCTCACGTCAGATACGAAGCCAAACTTGGCGCGTCAACATTTTTAAAAAGATACTTGATATTCAAAATTTATTTGGAACGTAAACTACAGCAACAAATCATCAAAAATTATTTAAGTACAATAGAAAAAACTTCCCGAGGCGTGATCTATGACAAATCTAGCTATAAATAAATAAAATATTTATTAACTGTTGAAATAAAGCGTTTGCTATTAATATTGTTGTTATTTTCTATCAGCTCTTTTTTTATATATATATTCAGCTCGTCTTATTGTGTTTTAAATGCATTTGCAATCGTTTTTTACGTAAGCCATGTATTATTTCTTTCCATTAAAGATTCAATTTTACACAAGAAATCTTAACAAACCCGAAACTGAGATTTTGTAGGTATATTAACTGTTTATAAATGGTAAGAGAGGGAATAAAACTTGTAGTTCTATAGTTTATATAAAAGGTACTTACGTATTATCGCAACCTATTGGCGACATTATGTGAAGCGAAGCATGTGATTGTCAATTCAGATCATACGACACATGCGAAATTAGGGTTGCCAACTTGGCGATTGATGCGATAATACTTAAGTACCATATATAAACTTGCTATTTTTTTCAAACTAAATAAAGAATGGTTAGTATATTTTACAAATTATATATAATTCATTAAAAGAATTTATTACACACACGTCCAAATGTAACCAGAATTTTTGATGATAAATTGCTAAATGTCAATTTATGTTTACTTTTTGTGAAAATTGCTTATTTTGACAAATATTATGTTTGAATAATGTATGTATTTTTACGCACAACTATAAACAAAATTGCTTAGCAGTAATACTAGCGCTAATTATGTGTTTACTTTCCTCGCCGCAATCGATTTTCTGACATGTTTTGAAACACGTCTCAACATTTAAAAAAGATACTAAAAATTATAGGAAAGTCTTGGATGGGAAGATGTATCGAAAAACAAAATCACCCATTGGGCTCGTAGTTTGTGCGAGAAGACAATAGTGTATTAACAATTTACAACTGTTTCATTATGTAGATATGTGCCAGCATATTTTATTACATAGCCAATGATTATCAATACCTGTAAACAAGATGAAAACAACTGCTTAATGGATATCTATGAGTATCATCAAAATAGACAAACAATTTTTATGTTGCTGTTGGAAATGTGAAAATTATAGGTACTTGTAATGTAGTTTGTAGTTAGTAGAGTAATAAAAAAAAGTAAAATGCCAAAAAAAAAATATTGCGTTTGTTGTAGGGCACTTAACCATTTGTGATACGCAGATCATGTGTGTGTGATGAAATAAAGTAAAACAATTTACACGCTCACACATCGTTCGAAATTCTGTACACAATAAATTTGAAAACGTTGTACTATAATAATGAAAACTTGAGTATTATAATGAACCCCTAATATTTAAAATTTGGGGACTGATTTGATATCGGAGTTCTATGCGCCAAGCAGCACTTGTTAAAAGCACAGCCCTCTTTCATATATTTTTAGAAAAAATGTACTGCTACTCACTAATGATATTAGAAATATTCATATTCGAAAGTAGCACAAAATGCAACAGAAGAATGAATGCGGTGTGAATGGTTAAATTTTTTTAAGAAATCGAATTAGAATCGTCTGAAATGAATAGGGTTACTATGAAAAAAAAACCCCAAACTAATAAAAATTAACTGTATTATACGTCATCCCCATGGCAACCATATGATCACACGATAAAAATATCAAGGTAACCATATTGTAATCTTATCGACCATCTTGGTGAACATAGACAACAACTTGACGCGTGCTAATAAATTTTAATTTTATGATACTTTACCGTTATTGAAACAGAATCTCAAGTTGCCATGATATGTATAAATCATTTTGAGTGCCTTTTTTATTATGAGACACAGATGTTACTCGTTTTTATAATTCAATATTTGCATCAATTTAGAAAAAGCATTTTTTTAAAAATAAAATGTCTCATAAATGGTAACATTTCTTGCACATTGATCCAAAGTTTTCGGTCAAACGAGTTTAATTTTGTCGGCTGTGTTGCCATGATAATCCAGCAAAAAAACCCCCATTAAATCATTGTTTATTTTCAAATAAATTTAGGAAATTGGTAATGTTTATGATAAAGTCTTTTTATGTGGAAGAATTGATAAAAGCAGGCCTATTAATAATAAATTTTAAGAGAATAAATTTAATTTTAAAAGTGTCGAGTAAAAATAAGGTTTAATTTCCTGGGTGCGATTTTCAGAATCGCCAAATTGTCGTATTCTTATTGGGTTAGGACAAACGCTCTTCACAAAGCACAAAATAAGAAACCATTACTTTTCTACTTTACCGTTGAAGATTTAGCATTCTATCGCCAAAAATAATTTCTTCGGCATGGTTAACCGCATTCACCCCATAAAATCGTTATTTTTAAAAGATGCTTTTGTAATTTTTTTTAAATTCTTAACATATATTATATTACCCAGATGCAGTGGCGTACACAAGGCGGTGGGGGGTCCTGGGTCCGCCCCCAAAGACCTTGATTTCTTTTTTCGATTGATTATAATCCTACGCATATAGTACGTAAAATTTAAATAAGTATTTGTTATTAATAATTAATTTTATTAATGTTAATTATTTATTCAATAAATAATTTTTCACCGTTCTTTGTTCCCGACAATCGACAAAATCAAAAGAATATGTTGGCTTGTGTATTGGAGCATGATACGCGAATGGTGAACTTTCCACCCTGGACCTCCCTTCCCTTGAAAAATTCCTATTTGCGCCACTGCCAACGTGTCATTACCCTTTATATATAAATTAATGAGTATAGATCAATATAAATCATGCATTTTTGTAAAATAACTTATTTTGCATATAATATAACAATATATTGCTCAGTACTGCAGCAATAGGCTTATAAATTTTAGTTTCTCAGACCTTTCTTTGTATAGAAATATTTATCATTCTAAATATTAGCTAGTCTTAGTTATAAACTGAGTTTTTACTTTTTTTTATTTTCGCGAGCAGTGGTATCTCTAGAGAAATCATACTCTAGTTTAATTTCAAAAGTCGCCAACCATTAATAACTGTTCCGTCGCATTTAATTAACCTTCACTTGATAAATAACTTCTACTGACTCTTCTCCAACTTTATGAAAGAATGCAATTTTTCTTTCGCAAGCTTACACTTTTGGCCACATTTCAAATCTGGTATTATTTGAAAAATGTATTTCGCAAAAAACGTTTTCAGATTAAAACTGAAATCCGAAAGTAACTTTATCAAATGTTGGTAAAAAGGACGAATGTGTTTGCGTGAAAATTTTACAGTAACACATAAAAATTAAACAATAACTAAAAGAAGAAAATTTTGTAACTTAACATCTTTCGAGGTTGTTAATGATTAACTGAGCCTTTGGGAATTATTCTGATGACGAGCATTTTTGTGTGAAAGTTAAAATTTAGTTTTGAGAAAGATTTTCAGCGTGTGTGTGAGTTTTGAAACGTTCCTATCAACGCTTTTATTGTTATTTAAAGCATAAGTCCCTTGTGTGTGGGCTTATTAAAAATGTTTGGTCTCCAAGAATTTAAATTGAAATTTATTCTAAATAATAATTAGAATGATGACTATAATATTATAATTATGCACATTTTTTTCCAAACATTTTTGAAATTCCATCGACTATGTAAGATAACATAATTAGAACGAAACGTCAATCAAAGTACGAGGGGTGATTGATAAGTAATGTCTCTAATCGTATAAAATAAGTTTCCGACAAGGTAAAATAATAACAGAGGTATCAGAATAAAGGAAATTTGTTACTCTTATATATTGTAAAATCATTTCTCAGCATAGTCACCACTAACAGCTATACATTTGTTCAAGCGTTCTATCCATTTCTTCATTCCGTCCATGAAGATAGATTCTGGTTGGCTGTGTATCCGTTTGCTCACGGCTGCCCGAACTTCGGCATCTGTTGAAAAACGTTGAGCTTACAACGTCTCCTTCAATTTTGGGAACAATCAAAAGTCCGACGGTGCCAAATCTGGACTGTAAGTATGTAGTGGAACTACTGTGAATTTCGGTTTCCCCATGACGTCCTGTGCTTATGCACTGCAATGAGGTTTTGCATTGTCGTGATGCAAAAGAAAGACGCTTCTTTCCGGTTTCATTCTGCGAATGCGTTGCTTGAGTGATTGTAATGTAGCCCAGTACCTGTTGGAATTCAACGCCAATCCTTTAGTCAGAAATTCCGTGTAGAGCACACCACTTTCATCCCAAAAGGTGGTGAGTATGACTTTTGTTGCTGACATTAAAGTT
>BMAV01017860.1:0-23840 GCA_019973955.1 Trichonephila inaurata madagascariensis | reverse complement strand
TCGAAAGATCCTCTTGGTGGGGAGGATTTTATGAACGTCTGGTGAGTCGTTAAAAAACCTGCAAGAATCGGGAAGGCCCTATTAAAGTTTTGAAGAAATGACAACTATACTTACTGAAATAGAAGCTGTTCTCAATCTAAGACCACAGACTACGTGAATGAAGAAAATGATGAACCAAGGCCTCTCACCCCTATGCATTTTTTAAACTTTGGGTAAAATCAGCCAACATATCCTGTTACGTTTGTGGAGATCCTAGAAAATGCTTCTAAAAAATCCTCTCTTTTAAAAAGAAAGAAATACCAACAGTTACTCCTAAAACAACTGTGGCATAGATGGAAAAAACCATACTTATTAGATTTGCAAAACTGCTCATTCGGTGAAAAACCGGAAACATCCTGAACTAAGGTAGGTGATGTTGTATTGATTGAAAGAACACTATAAAACAAGCTTCTTTGAAAGCTAGGTAAAACTGAAAGAACCCTACCAGGGCGTGATAACAAAACACGCTGTTACGAACTAAAGACTAGTGGTGGACTATTAAAACGAACTGTTCAACATCTTTATCCACTTGAACTATAGACCAGTGTTTCTCAAACCGTGGCGCGCTCCCTTTTAAGGGGGCGTGATAAACGTACGAGGGGGGACGAGCATTTTGAAAAGTCGAAAACAAAAGATTATTTAAGTAATTATTAACTTACTGGAAGTATACAAACGAATACATTATGCCAGTGCTTCTCAAACTTTCAATACTTCTTTTCACAATTACAATTTTTATCGCGCCCTCTTTATACATTAATAATGTACTGAATTCAATAATAATGCACTTTGAAGCTAAAGCTACAATCTTTATTATAAACCGTACAAATTAATGACATAAGTATTAAATTTTGCATATGTTACTTTTAAGCAAAAAAAAAAAAAAAAATTAAGTAACAGGATAATTGCTGTTATTTTTCCTTTCTCTAATTTTTAAATTGGAACATATTGCAAAATGCGGTGGCTGCTTAAAAGAAAAAAATATAGATATCAGCTAAATATAGAAAAAGAACCCCAGAGGGTCAATTTCTAATCATAAAGCATTCCTGTGAAAAACTTTTGTCTGCAAGACATAAGCCTATGGGGAAGTCCTAATACTTATTAAACTTGTTCTTAATTCAGTATAAATTTAAATTTGTTATAAAATACTCTGTGCACACACACACACACACACACACACACACACACACACACACACACACACACACACACACACACACACACACACAAAACAAAACACACACACACACACACACACACACATGATACATTAAAAGTATACCGGCTGAAGTACCCGCTCTTTGCACGAGTTTATTTATAAGAAAAAAAACATTACTGATATAATCGCTGAATTGTAAGGAGAGTAAAGCCAAGTGCGCGACAATGTTTACAAAAATGTAAAATTATTTTCTTAAAATGATTGTTCAAATTAGAATTAGTTTTAAGCGAACTGTAAATTTGAGCCTCACAGAATTAGCATTTAGAATTGATGTTGTGTGTGTGTGTGAATAATGAACAATAATATAAAATTCCGACGAAGAATAATTGTATTATTTTTAATATTTAAAGCGAAAAGATTTCAACTTGTTTTAACCCTGGAACAGGCGCGCACTCAATACTAATGGTCGAGCGGGGTTCTTGAGTCACCCCAATCCTTTTTTTATAATTATTTTTATAGTACACAATAAAAATCGTAATTCCAGTGAATAATTTAATTAAGAGAAAATATACTTATCTACTTTCAAGGACTTTTCAATTTTTTTTTGATAATTTTAGGAAAAAATCCAAGAAAACTGAACTAAAATGTTTCAAATGTGCGTGACCTTAAAAAAAGACACAAATCCCAGACACTTTTCGTTAACATTACAGGAATGTTATTTGCAGGTAAAACTGTCATATTTTGTTCAAGTTATTGTAATTTTACAGTCCTTTGATGTTCGACAAATAGTATGTTGAACTTTTGCTTGTTTGTGTGTTTTTTGCAAAGTGAAGTGTGTCTTCTGATACTTATGACTTCATATTTTAGTTGATGGAGTTCTTTTGGTAGCATTTGAAAATGTTTCTTTCGTTTCATGTTCATCGCTTTTCTCAAATTTACTTTAATATGCATTATTTCAGCAGGTTCATCCCTTTTTTATCGGTTTTAACTTCTTTTAATAGAGATCAAAGATGCCCATTTCTTTATATATATATATATGTAATAATTCCCTCTAACATACTTTTAATTAACTCTTTTTAATGATCTATAAATAATATTTAATACTTAGGTTTATAAAAATAGTACTCTTAATTGTAATCGGCTAAACCGAAATCCCTATCCCACTCATTCTAGACAATCAGAGCTACTATTACGTAATAGTCACGCGCTTGTGCACTTTTGTATATAAACAAAAATCTGATGCTCTCTTTTCTCTGCTTGCCACCATCACGTAAGAATGTGAATATTTGCAGCTTTCTTTGTCTTTTGTGTTTGTGTTCGTCAAGAAGTCGCCCCTGTTATATGTGTCTGCTTACGTATTATACCCAATAGATGTAAAATAATAATAGATTCACCAGTTACGCTATGTGTGCTTCAAAATAAAAGAGGAAACTCAATTCTGAGGATGTCATTACTAAATCAAATATTACAGTTACATACACCGGCCAACACTAATTCAATATATATATATATATAGTAGCTGGTATACTTGTTCTTCGCATGGGTGAACTGAAAAATTAAACAACACAGATTGAAGGATAAAGAAGTTTTTAATGAGTTAATTTTACGTGAATTGCAGATTAAACAAAAAAAAGCTTTTTGCATATCTCAGCTGAAAAAACAAACATTTTTGTTAAATTTTAAGTCTGTAGATCTAATACCTGATAAAAAGGATTTTTTTATTACTTATAACTTCCCGTAACACTCTTGAGGGTCGATTTTTGAAAATACCTCCCTAAGCTGATCTCTGCTCAGCAAAAGTAACACATTGTTAAAAGTTTTATGTAATGAATGCTTAAGGGGTATCCGACTATGTTCGGAACCTTGATTTTGCAAAAGCGTATAAATGGATAATATTTATGATATTTAGTGTCACTTAGATTAGAAAATGTATATAAAATTGTTTTAAGAATATTATTACAATAAAAAATGATTTAAGTACAATATTTTGACAAAAAATGAACATAAAATGACCCATTTTCAAAATATTCTCCTTTTGTGAAAAATGCTTCTATTATAATAATATTTTGCCTGTATATAGCTCAGACCTCTATACAGAGGCTCAACTAGAATTTTTGAAATATATAACATAGAAGTGGGTTTATCCATGTTTTACGACAACAGAGGGGAGAAATTTTAAGAAAAAAACGCTAAAAATTATTTCAAATGGTCATAACTCTAAAAATAATGTGAATTTTTCAAAAATCATAGTTGAGCCTCTGTACAGAGGTCTAAACTATATACAGGCAAAATATTATTCTAATAGAAGTATTTTTCACAAAAGGAGAACATTTTGAAAAAAGGTTATTCTAAGTTAATTTTTTGCCGAAATATTATATTTAAATAATTTTTTTTTTGTCAAAATGTCTTAAAAAGAATTTTATTGGTGTATTCTAACCTAAGTGACACTAAATATCATGAAAATTATCCATTTATGCGCCTTTTTAAAATCATGGTTCCGAAAGTAGTCGGATACTTTAAAATAGTGTAAATAATTTATATCTCTGAAAGTGTAATACAATAATATTAATTTCTGTTGTATTTATTTTATGTTAAAATTGTAATATTTGCAAGCAACGCCGTTTCTCTTAAATTATAATGGCTATTCAATGAAAAGCATAGCGAAATGTTGACAATAGAGTCAAGTTGGCAAATGTCTAGCTACTTTCACAGCTCGAGCTTTATTAGAGCTTTGTAAGACTCGCCGTGTAGAGGTACAATGCACGTTAATGCTTTATCTACCGCATTATGATTTACTGCAGTTTTTTTCATGCAATACTTTTTTTTTGATCACTACATTGAAAATTAAGAGATATACATAAACAAATACTCCACTTTGGGAAATTTAATCCGATAGAGCTAATAAATCAATTAAAGATATTCCACTGTAAAATTAATTATATACACCGTTCACTTAAAATAAACAGTCAAATCGTTTTCTAAGAGTCTTCATTAACATACAAAAACATAAGACACTTAAATTTTGACATTAACTATTTTTTCAGGACAAAAATAATAATCTTTGCAATCCGCTGAAAACGGCGTCAGCTGAAAACGCAATATCTGCTACAAAACTATTCGCCTTCCCCGGTAAAATACTCATCATGGAACCCGTGCTGCCATACATCTTGGAAGAGTGGATTTCAAAGAATATTCCTGCTAAGTTGGTGTGGTTAGTTAGTAGAAGGGGTGCCAGCTCGGGTGTCGTCCACGTCACTTGACCATGGTTCAAAATTACGTGGTCCGTCGACAAAAGCCCTCGTGTAGCTGAACATTGCGACGTTAATATTCACTCACTCACTCCAAAAAATACAATACAGTAGTTATAATTATTTTTATACTTAAAAATGCAATATCTACCTATTCAATTAAAATTATTGCGTTATAATTAACTACTAACCACAAACAAATTTTGAAAATTTATCAAAATGATGTGGTGTGAAAGATAAAGTTTATTTACTTTAAGTACCAGAAGCGATAAAAGTATTTATTTTGAAAAAAAGATCAATTTCTTACAACCAAATGTGCATAATAAAATCACATGAAAAAAAATATTCAAATAAAGAGAGATTTATAATAACTTCTTCCTTCAAAATTTAGTTTTATTCTGAAATAAAAAAAGAAATTAGGGATTACGCTGATTACAGGAATAAATTAGAAGCGAGAGCCTCGCGTAGTCAAAACAAAAAGGGTTTCTTCACAAATAAAAGATAGATATATGTTGTCGTGGGCTTTTTTGCAGCGCATGCTAGAATTGCTTGCAGATGGCAGAATTTTTTCCTACTTACTTGACAAATATCGTTATATTTTGGACACTTCACACAATATTTTTATAAATTATAGCCTATGCTATAAATTATAGCCTATGTGTTATTCTGATGTATAAGTTATATTACTGTAAAGTTTCATTAAAATCCATTCTGTTGTTTTTGCGTAAAAGACGACCAAGCATTCTCCCAAACTTTCGCGTTTATAATATATATATATATATATGACATGTTTTGAACCAGAATCAGACTTACTTTTAAAAAATGTTCTTTATACTAGAATTAATACATCTCTTTTGACGCTAAGAGCAGGGAGGAAAAAACACTCTACGGTGTGTTTTAAGTGGGTTAGCACTTAAAACACCGATGGGGTAACTATTGCGGATTTTATTATTGTACTTGAAAGTTAATGCTGACATATAGGGCTATTAAATATAATGATATGGAATTAGACATGTTTATTGGCTAGGCCATATGTTCGGGTGATTAGTCTGATACTTGAAGATGAAATGAAATATGAGTTAAGTGCTAGATTGGGAATTTAATTTTTAATCTAATTTAATTATCCTTACGTAAATATATATACTCATATGTCCTTCATTGTGTGATTTTCCTACTGTCTATGTGTTTTTCGAATGTTATTGTTTGGATGTTATCTCTTGTTTGTAGAGAATTAGCCTATATATATATATTCTGATCATTTAACAAACATTTAGCTGCTCATTTACCAAATTACAATAAGTCGTACAATAAGGCAATCAAAATCACTATGTTATTCATAGGGGCGAATGTAGCATGAACACAGAACCTATTTTGGAAAAAAAGTGATCGCACCGGTGTGACGGCTCACGCGTCCTTTCTCTAACACAATCTCTGTGTTCTTTGACGGCCAAGATTAATGGCAAATCTTTTCCAACCCAAATCCAAGAAGTGAAACGAAGGATAGATGCAAATAAGATAACCTTTAAAAGGCCAGAAGTTTTAGTAAGCATGATGGCAATTTAGAGAAAGTTCAGTTCAGAAAAGGTAGAAGTGTAAATTGACGGCCTACCCAAGAATCACGGAAATCTCGCCATTAATACAAGGTACATACCATTGTACTCGAGCCTAACTGAATATCTGAAGTTGATTGAACCGGTGCTTGAAAATTCAAGGTAGGAAGATTATTTTCCGAATTCGAATATATTATTAGGAATGAGAGTAGGCGGATAATATAATTATTTAGATAAGTGATCCAATTGCGCGATCTGTGTTAACTACGGCTACGCATTTTGGTTTATTCTCACTTAATATAAGTTTGTTCGATATATAAGTAATTTAAGTTAAACTCTTAATAAATTCATATTAAGAATTCTAAAATGTCTCTTCATTTCTAGAATCCCACACCTCTAACTTACGCTGAAACCCCACGATATGGTCGACAAAGATCGACCATATCACACCGGGAACTCAGTCAAAACAAGCACCTTAAGATTGTAAAAAAACGTGTTTGTCACTCCCAAAAAAAGGAGGGAGATATGTGACAAATATATTTTAGTTCACGTTAAGACTGTCAAACAGGAGGATAGTGTCAGTGCCATTGGTAACAATTAAACAGTTTTGCCCGAATTACCGATCTCGTGCACTCTGTGCTCAGCGTGACCGCTCCCGGATTAAAAGTGTATTTATTACAATATGGATATTCTAAAAAAATTGTGTAAAACGTTTTTCATTATGCTTTATATGTTTGTGAATACTCATAAAAATAAATCTTGGCCTAGTAATCCTTCGAAATGCTCTCTGTGCTTTTCCAAAAATCATAAAAATATTTTACAAGGAAAAAAGCGCAGCAGAAATAGTTTATTTACAACTTCCCTAAATGAAAAACAAATACATAAGAGCAGGGACGTAACTAACCGTACAAATAAGTTCGAAGGTCAAACCGCAGCAAATACATTCTGCTGCCTACAGCTAATGTACAATATTTCAATAATATAACAGTAATGAATTTTTTTATCTTCCTAAAATTTTTTTGATTATGTGTCTGGGTTTTGTTTTTTCTCTGAAAGAGATGTATTTTAGGTTTGAAAAGAAAACGTAATAAAAAAATCTCTCCATCATGGGATTACAGCAAATCAAATAAAATGTTTTTTATTTGGTTATACTATGAAAGATAACTAATGAGGTTTTGAAGTAGAAGCTTTTATATATTTTTGATGACGTAATATCGCAGATGATATATATAAATTAAATAAGTGTAAATGTGTATTTTTTTATTATGTCAGAAAGTATTTTGTTTTACTTCATTCCAGTAAATAAATTTGTTTTAATCCTTTATTTTCGATATAATCGTGCACCGCCCCAGGGGGGCGCGCCCCACAGTTTGAGAAACACTGCATTATGCCATAATAAAAAATAAAATACTCATTTACACTATAATACACTTATAAAAGTATCAGTACTGCACAATCTATTTTATAATTAACTTAACAATACTAATTTAAGGACAAGTTTAATAATTACCAGTGGCTCTATGGATTTGTTATATATAAAATTATATGTGCCAACATTAACACTTATCTTAATAATTTGCACGGTTTTATATTAGTCCCTTAAATGCCGATTAAAAATTATGCAATTCGCTCTCCAATGCCACAGTTTAGCACGTAGGTAAGCGCATGTGGAGTATTGGGGGGAGGGGAATCAAATCCTCTGATATAAAGGAATCCTTCGCAAACACTGTCAAATTCATTTTATTGCTTTCCAAAGCCTTCGAAATAATTTTATGGATAGTAGTTCACAGAAAAGATATAACTTCGGATAGACGTATATATACGTCTAGGGACATTTAACACACTGGCTGAGCTTGACATTTATATACGTTGGAGGGGGACTTAGAGGTTAAAGTCGTATTGTAGCCTTAGGATCAAAGTATAGTATTATTGATCTCTTTACATCGTTACTGTATGGAGGTGGGCGCGATGCAAATTATGATTGAATATTGGGTCGCAAACATTGAAAGTTTGAGAAACACTGCTATAGACTGTGTTCTTACAAATTGCAAAAACTCTTAGAACTTTAAATTTTTTTATTCCTTTCTTATATACTGTTTCATTTAGTCTAATTATCATTTATTTAACCTATCATTTAAACTTATTTATTATCATAATTTTTAATTGTTAATTAATTTCCCTTTGAAAAAGAATTTTGTATTTTTAAAGTGTTTTTGTACTTAGCTTAGCATTTTATTGTATTTTCGAATTCTCTGTTGTATAATTTATTATATATTTGCATTTACTGAATGATGTGATTAATAAGTGAACTCTTTGGAGAGTTCAGGTGGGGAGTGTAAAACAAAACATTCCTTTTATTTTGTCTACATTGGCGCCAGCTAGCGCATCGCTTGTAATTTATTGTTGATCAGTGTAATCACTATTTTTTATAAAGCAGAATAAAACTAAATTTTGAAGGGAGAGGTTGTGTGGCAATGTCTCTCTCTATTTGAATAGAATTGATTATGATTTCGTTTCAGCATTGCGCAAGATTTGAATTTGTTCCTCATACTGCATTTTCATGAGTGGAATTTTTTCATGCATTTTTTGGCAGTAGGGAAAATGTGCAAAAGTTTCAGTTTTCAGCTGGTTTTGAAACAAACTTAATTTTTGTTTAGATGTGTGCCTTTACATTATTTACATTATACATCAATTAAAAAAGGAATTGATTCTTTCCTTGCAGCTTTGTGCTTAAGGCATTCAAATGGCCTGTTATGTCTGTGAGAAAAGCCAAATCACATTGGAAACATTCTTCTTTTAACCTTCTAGTATTTCTACCACAGTCACTTAGAAATGTAACAATTTCATCAAATAGTTCCATAAAACGATCTTCGGCTGAGCCATCTAACTTCTGTGCAATAAAGTATATCAAAAGGCAAATCATCAAAATCTTTTAAAAATTCTTTAAATTGCCTATGTTTGAGGGCATTACTACGAATAAAATTAAATACTTCAGATACTCACTGCATTAAGGTTGCAAATCCTAATTCCTTACCACATAAATTCTCTTGATGAATAATGCAATGAAGCTGCAACAATCCACGGACAAACACAAGCACAATTAGCTTGTAACATCTCTCGCGTTCTTCATCTAACATAACCTCTACGTTCTTTGACGGCCACGATTAATGGCAAAACTTTTCCAACCCAAATCCAAGAAGTGAAACGAAGCATAGATGTAAATAAGATAACCTTTAAAAGGATAGAAAGTTTAGTGAGCAAAAATGGCAATTTAGAGAAAGCTCTGTTTGGAAAAGGTAGAAGTGTAATTTGACGGCCTACCAAAGCATCACGGATATCCAGCCATTTACTACAAGGTGCATACTATTGCACGCGAGCCCATCAGCCTACCTAAAAGTGATTGAACCGTTGAGTATGCAACCAAGGTGGATTATATTCCAAGGAACCTATGCAAACAAGGAGGATTATATTCTGAACGCTAGTATATTATTGAGACGAGATTAGGCAGATATAATATATTTATATTGATAAGTGATCTAATTGCGCGA
This sequence comes from Trichonephila inaurata madagascariensis, assembly GCA_019973955.1. Classification (NCBI taxonomy): domain Eukaryota; kingdom Metazoa; phylum Arthropoda; class Arachnida; order Araneae; family Nephilidae; genus Trichonephila; species Trichonephila inaurata. Next base: position 14,299 of record BMAV01017860.1, on the reverse strand, counting down.
TCCGAGTTAGTTAAAACTACGTGTAGTGGTTTATTCTCACTTAATATAAGTTTGTTCGATATCTAAGTAATTTAAGTTAAATTCTTAATAAAAGTCATATTAAGAATTATAGAATGTCTCATATCATTCCGAGAATCCCACACCTCTAACTTACGCGGAAACCCCACGACATGGCTATCGAACGATGGCTATGTCGCAAGCTGACTGATGTTCGATCTGTAGATTCGTCAACAGCTAAAGAGAAAAATATACAATGTTTGATGCGGCTGATTTTACTTGATTTTCAATGTCCTCATTCAACTATTGAATTCTTTTTTGAATAGCCATTCTATTTAAGCTTATATTTTTAAATTTCCTTTCTGCTTCAGGACAAAGTTTTTCAGATGCAATTAAAAAACACTGCGACATAGCCATCCTGTGATGACCATGTCGTGCCGGTTCCGCGTAAGCTAGAGGTGTGGGATTATCAAAATGATGAGACATAATAATTCTTAATACAACTTTTATTAAGAATAACTTATATTACTTAAATTCTAATTTGACAATTTTAATTAAAGTGAGAGTCAACGCCCAAATTAAACCACGTATTCAAGTCAGATCACGCAACTAGATCCTTTATCTCAATTATCATTAATAATCCTATTCATCTAATTACTTATATCTAATATTACCTTTTTCAGTTCTCCTTCCTTTACCTAGAGAATGATATCTATAAACTTTATATACGAAGGTTCCAACTTCTTTATCTTAGGCTTCTATTCTTTCCAAAACTATCGGACTGCTAACTCTTGATCTGCAAGATTTCACACTAGGCTTTGTCACGCTATCGATCAGAATAATTCCATACTACTATCTCTAAGCTTGCCGCGCTATATCTAAGCTTGCCGCGCTATATCTAGGCTTGCCACGCTATATCTAAGCTTGCCGCGCTATATCTAGGCTTGCCACGCTATATCTAAGCTTCGTCGCGCTATATCTAGGCTTGCCACGCTATATCTAAGCTTGCCGCGCTATATCTAGGCTTGCCACGCTATATCTAAGCTTGCCGCGCTATATCTAGGCTTGCCACGCTATATCCTATCATCAAAGCTTCTATCCTTTTATAGTATATCTAATTTACATATTATCTTTGTTTATCTTCTTGGTATTGGGTTGGAAAAGTTTTGCCATTAATCGTGGCCGTCAAAGAACATAGGAGTTATGTTAGCAGAAAGACGCGATAGACGTCACAACCCCCTCCAAGAAGAAAACGTGATTTACTTAAGGGTTCTCAATGCCCTTAATAAATTACGTGTCTAAATCTCTATTTCTAAATTTCTTCGCTTTCTGAGTTTTATTTAAATTTTAATCTTAAATCCTCATTTTAACTTTTTATAATTTCCAATATTTATCTTGATTTTTAATTTTCATTGCAATTTTAATCTTAAATTTTAACTTTTATAATTTCCAAAATTTATCTTGACTTTAATTTTCATTACTCATCTTAGAATTAAATTTTAATATTCAATTTAAATTTAAACTCGTGACAATAAATTTACTCCAATAACTAGGCCAACATTAATAATTACTGTTTAATTTATGCCCACCCCACTTTTTACATTTCACTACTTAAAATATTTATACACTTAAATTTCTAAAAACAAATATTCTGGGTGCGCAGACCCAATCTAACACTGCATATGGAGCTGGAACTTTCGCTCCCCTTCTTGTTGAAGCTATAATTCGTATACTTTTCAAGATTTTCAGGGTCAGTCTCCCTGAAATGAAAACCTTTTTGAGTCTCTATTTCCATAATATCAATCAATTTCACATATATTATTTATACATCACAATAAATTTTCATCTCCATTCCCCACATCTGGTTCCAAAAAACTCCCAATGAGCCGCGCAGCGCCGTTATTATTATTGTTAGTGCCCTGACTACGCCGCGTTTCCCCGAACCAGATGCCTCATAATACTTAACATATATATATACACATATTATACAATTACAAACATTTTTCAATAAACTATTATAACAAATAACCAAAGGAATTTTCGCATCTCACGAAGTCATACATCGAAGCAAACAAATGTGTGATTACAAATGTTTTCTTCAGAAAAAATTTTAACAAGTCAAAAGTTCCAAAATTAAATAAACACTCATTGTAGTGTTTGACTTGGCTTATAACTTTTAAGCACCGCCCGAGACTTCCTTCTTGCAATAATTCTTCCGACCACTTGTTGGAAGATCATAAAAAAATGAAACAATACAACCTGATTTTATATGTTTTCTCCCACATTCACGTTCAACGATGAGGTGTCATCACTCTTCTTTCCTCGGTTGTACTGGAATTTCTTGTTGTAAGGCTTGTAATCTCCTTGTCGTCCTTTCCTTGACTTCCCAACTGTGTCCTTGGCTGGTCTGGGTTCTTCTGTTCTCCGTCGTGGTCTTAAGCTGTATCTTACTTCATTTGGAACTTCTGTGTATTCTCTTCTATTCTTTTTCCTGCTTTTGGAAATAGTACTGGATGACATTTGTCTTTTATTATTATTATTATTCCCTTTCTTTGCCACTTTCTTTGTGGTCCACTTGCCCCCGACACACCTGATCTTTTAATACCCCTATTATATTTAAACCTTTTGTTTTTATTTTCATTCCCTAATGAACTAGGTAGTGATCTGACCAGTGATTTGTTTTTATGGGTCCTCTCTGTATTTTTATATTGATTTGATTGGTTACCAATCCCTTTTGCCTCTAACCTACGTTTCACCGCAGATTTTTTTTTTCCCATATTGTGACTCATTTAATCCTTGGTGTACTTTTTCCGAAGTACGAGTTTCCTGACTTGATCTTATACTATTTGGGATACCTGTTCCTAATTCGACCTCGTCACATTTCCTATGACGATATATTCTTATTTGATCTACGTTAACTGTTAATCTTTTTCCTGATTTCCATATTACAATATTATTAAAATTCTTAACTTCTAAGACTCTATAAGGTCCCTCAAATTTTTGTTTAAATTTAGCGCATACTTTGTTAGCTGCTGAACTTACAGGGTGTGTTTCCAATAAGACCCAATCATTTACCTTATTTTTATGTCTTTTCTACGTCTATTATGTAATATTTTTCCCACCTTTCCTGTTTAATTTTCGTACTTAGTCTAGCTTCTTTAAAAGCTTTTCTCTGTATATCTTGAATTTTGAATTTTAACTTTCCGATATCATAACTAGTTTTTGAAATGGTGTAATCAATTTTCGACCTAAAATAATTCAGCCGGTGTTTTTCCCTGTTGTTTCATTCACCGCCGTACGAATAGCGTAAGCAAACCTCACGTAAGAATTGGATCCCAAGTATCGTGTTGATCATTAACATAATTTGGTAAATCATTTGCACTATATCTCGATTAACCTCTTTCAGTCCGATTTGCTTGTGGTCGATATGCAACAGTCTTCACATGCCTTATGCCTAATCTTTCACTTAAGTGCTCAAAAATCTCGGATATAAATTGGGGACCATTATCACTTATTAATTTTATTGGAGCTCCATAACGCGATATAAAGTTATCAAAAAATATCCGCTATTATACGAGATGAGGCCTTTTAAGAGGTATACTTTCAGCCCATTTGCTGAAATGATCGGTTATTACTAAAATATAGCGGTTACGTCTTATTCTCGATATAGGATACGGGCCTAATAAATCTAACGTCACTATCTCATTCGGATAATTTGATATAATTGATTTAACCGACCAGCTGGTAACGCGTTTTTATAGTTATTAACTTGGCACATATGGCATGTAGAGACATTTTGGGATCAAAAAATTTTTTTCGACGGGAAAAAAACAAACGCCCCGGGAATTTTATGATACGTTTTAAATCTGCCTAAGTGCCCCATGATTGGCTTGTAAATAAAATTTTCTTTTTCTTTTTCTTCCTTAAAGTTTTTGGGAATGTTACCCCTTTCCCCAATGACGTTGCGTGTTTCGCATAAAATAAAAAAATCCTTCAATTAAACGGAAATGGGGGACCACCCCACATATCGTTGCTTTAAAACCGAGTTATCTTCCGGGTTTCTAAATATCTATATATATGCCCCAATTCTGGGTCATTTTTCTGTTCATTTATTAATTTTTCCCCTTTGGAAGTAAGTACCAAACCCCCTGATTATGGAAAAATAAATTAATTTTATCCCCAAATTATATTTTTCCCATGTTTTTTTCGGTAAAACTGTAGCCACCATGTTTAACTTCATTTTTTGACCCATTAACTTTAAATTCCCTTTTTTTTCCCTTTTTATTATCTTCAACCAGTGTTTTTGAATTTTCAACGATTTTTTGATAAAAAATCTAAACGTTTTTTTACCCACTTATGAAATCGATCCCCGGAATACAGGGGTATTCTAAATTTTTCAACACATAAAAATGCCCCCAATTCCTTTCGAATTGTCTGACCCCAATTTTCCAATTCCTACGATCCCCATAGTTTAAATTTCGCACCCTGTGTTGTTATTACCTGGGCTCGCGTTTTTTTAATTTGCTTATAAAAAAATATTTTCTATATATTTCTTCCGATATAAATGATTTTTTCGCCCCGTGTCCCATAGCGCTTTAAAAAATGTGTTATTTAAAAAAAATAGGAACGTGGGGAAGTTCTACGGGTGAAAACATATGGGAGAAAGCCCCAATTGTCTCTTTGTCAACATCCCTTGAGGGGATCATTAATTTTACAATTTTTTTAATCGCCCCTTTTTGCGTCCTATCGCCTGGGGATTGAAATTTTCCCCGAACCCCATTTCTAGGGTTTCCCCTTTTATTTTAAATCATTTCGCCTTTTTCCCCGAAATGAGTAACCCTGTTGTTAAATTTCCTTTGATCATTATTATGAAACCTATTCCCTCTCGAACCCTCTATTACTTTGGGGGCTATTCTCATAAAACTCATTTTTACTGTTATTTGGTCTTCGTCTGTTTCCGAATTCCTCCAGTTTCTACCATTATCTTCCCCAAAATTGACCCCATGCGCATTTTAACCCCGTCTTTCTATATTATCGTTCTGATAACCCCCCTTTTTAATTTTTCAAGAATATCTCTTTCGAATTTTAGCCAAAGACTTCTAAAAGTTGTAAAGTGTTTTGTGGATTTCTTTACTTCCCACGTAGTCCTTTTATCTGTGGTTCGGGGTCGAACCAAAAAAAATGATCCACCAAGTCTGCCTGGGACATTCCTACCCTAAACTTCTCTATTTTGTAATCTATAAAAAAAATTTGTAGGATCCTGATTTCTTCCCCTGCTGGGATGCAAAAAAAACTCCGACTGTAGTTCTTTCTTATTTTTTGGGCCGCGGGAAAAACCTTTGCCAATTCATTTTGAGCTGCGCAAAAACCGTGGCTGTATTTTTGCACCAACAACGATCCAAATATCGAATACCAACCTTTAGCCCCCCTTCCCCCGGGGATGACTTTTTTAAATAAGCACAGACAGATTATTGGGATTTCAAGTAACTGTATGTTATTATCGATACACTTAAAAACTCTGAAAGTTCTTGCCCCCAAAAAGTACATTTCAGGTAGAACCGTATTCCCACCTACATTACCTAACCCAGAATTATATGCTCTTGCGACATAGCCATCCTGTGATGACCATTGTCCCGGGTTTCCCGGTAAGCTAGAGGTGTGGATTATAAAAAATGATGAGACATAAAAATTTTAATACAACTTTTATTAAAATAACTTATATTACTTAAATTTTAAATTTGAAAATTTTTAATTAAAGTGAGAGTCAACGCCCAATTTAAACCATTTTCAAGCCGATCACGAAACGACCCTTTTTATCTCAATTATCATTAATAATCCTATTCATCTAATTACTTATATCTAATATTCCCTTTTTTCAGTTCTCCTTCCCTTTTACCAGAGAATGATATCTATAAATTTTTATATACAGGTTCCAATTTTTTATCTTGGCTTTTTTCCTTTCCAAAACATCGGACTGTAACCTTGACCAAGTTTTCACAAGGTTTTTGTCACGCTATCGATCAGAAAAATTTCCCATACCATATCTCAAGCTTGCCGCGATATCTGCTTGCCGCGTTATATCTAGGCTTCCACGTTATCTAAGCTTGCCGCCCATATTGGCTTCCCCACGCATATCTAAGCTTGCCGGCAATTCAGGCTTGCCACGCTATATCTGTTTGCCGGCATATCTAGGCTTGCCACGTATATCTGTTTTGCCGCGCATATCTGCTTGCCGCCCCATATCTAGGCTTGCCACGTATATCTAAGCTTGCCGCCCCAAAATTCAGGCTTGCCACGCTATATCCTATCATAAAAAGCTTCTATCCTTTTATAGTATATCTAATTTACATATTTCTTTGTTTATCTTTTTGGTTTTGGGGTTGGAAAAGTTTTTCCCATTAATCGTGGCCGTCAAAGAACAAAAGGGAGTTAAGAAAAGGATAGACGTCACAACACTTTTAACAAAATCACCATCTGTGAATGGCCAGCCATCTTTAGCGATAATTTCAGCGACACCTAAGCTCTTTTACATAGGAATTCAAGTTAAATGTACATTTTTGAAAAAAATTTGCTTGACTACTAAAAGTTTTTTTGAGTTGTTCGATTTTTTTGCGATCGTTCATATCCTTTCACAGATGCAAAATGTTTATGCTTTGTTTCATAATGCCGCTTACGTTATACTCTTTTTCCGCAGCAATCTTGCAACTACATATTAAGCATGTGACAGTATCATTGTAATGCATCTCGAAATTTCCGATTTTGAAAATCACCTTTTCTCTCTCTCTAATTATCTAAAATATTTTATATGGCTTTATAAATAAATGATACTATAAGCGTGAGTTCGATAGGTACTTTTGATTGGCCCAGCATAATTTCGAATCGAGACTGTTCCGGCACGCGTGCGTAAATAAGCATTTGTTCTTCGACCTTCTCTGCATCCAGACCAGGGGTATCCAACCCAAATGGCCTTGTGGAAAAACAATCTAATCTCGCGGGCCGCACATAAAAACATAAACCTTTATATCAGATTCGGGAACAAAAAAAAAACATTTATTGGTGTGAAGATTTAAAACAGAATGAATTATTATTATTGTTTTAATTATTTTTTATGTATACAGACATAGATAATATATTGGTCAGCTAGACATAAAGCTATCCTGCGATAGCTATGACGAGTTGGACCAAGCGTGTTAGAGGTGTGGGATTATCTAAAGGATGACATTTTATATTCTAATACAACTTTTAAGAATAACTTAAATTACTTATATCTAATGAACAACTTTCTTTAAGTGAGAATAAGCCACAAATTAGACCGAATACTTGTCAGATCGCACAACTAGATCACTTATCCTAATTATAGTTAATTACCTGCCTAATCTAGCTTTCTATACAAAAAAATATACTGTTTATAGTAAATCTCTCCTACCTTGTTGAAGACTCATCTAATCTGCTACTTTTGTAGATAGGTGTACTCAGGTACTATTACTCTTCCTTATAAATTTTATTATCGAAGTTGCGGGCGTTTCCCTTTTTCCTCAGGAGTAGGCTGGTTCAACATTTGTTCCGAACTGTTCCACCTGCTTTCTAAGATTGCCATTCTCTCTCACTAAACCTTCTATCCTTTTAAAAGTATATCTTATTTGCATTTTTGCTTTGTTTTTCTTCTGGTATTGGGTTGGAAAAGTTTTGCCATTAATCGTGGCCGTCAAAAGTTGTAGGAGTTATTATGTTAGAAGAAGAACGCTAGAGAGATGTCACAATCCCTCCTCCAAGAAGAAAAACGTGATTTATTTAAGGGTTCTCAATGCCCCTTAATAAATTACGTGCCTAAATTTTTATTTCTGAATCTCTTCAGTTTTCTAAGTTTTATTTAAATTTTTAACCTTGAATCCTCATTTTAACTTCTATAATTTCCAATATTTATCTTGACTTTAATTTTCATTATTCATAGTGGAATTAAATTTAATATTCAACTTAATTTTAAATTTAAACTCGTGACAGATACAATAAATAAATTTTATTCCATTAACTAGGCCAACATTAATAATTGTTGTTTAATCATGGTCTATTCTCACTTTTTTACATATATACTCTTAAAAGTAACTTAAATATTGATACACCCTAGACCTTCTACTCAAATTTTTCCTGCGCAGACCCAAACTCTGCATCCGTACCATCATTGCCTTCATATATGGAGCTGGGATTTCTGGTCTCCCCTGCTCCGTAAGTGTTGAGGCTACATATCAGCTATTGACACTACTTTCAGGGTCTGTCACCCTGAAATAAAAACTCTCTAAGTTACTTTGTCAAATCTATGTGTTTACATAATACCAATAAGTTTCACAATTTTTAGGCATTATATATCATTTGTGTAAATCACAATAAACTTTCATTTCCATCCCCGCATCTGGTTTCACAAAACTCCCAATGAGCCGCGCAGCGCCGTTAATATTATTGTTAGTGCCCTGACTACGCCGCGTTTCCCTGAACCAGATGCATCATAATACGGAACAATACATCAACATATATATACACATACATACATATAGTTAATTACAAACATTAATAAACCATTAAAACAAATAACCAAAGGAATTGTCGCATCTCACGAAGTCATACATCGAAGCAGAATGTGTACTACAATTGTTTTCTCCAAAAGAGAAAAAAAATTTTACAAGTCAAAAGTACAAAAAATAAATATACACTCATTGTAGCGTCAACTTTTGCTTGATTATTATAACTTTTAAACACCGCCCGAGACTTCCTTCTCTTTGCAATAATTTTTCCGACCACTTATTGGAAAGATCATAAAAAATGAAACAATACAACCTGATTTTTATTTGTCCCCGCACAGGACTTCCAATGACGAGGAGCTACCACCGCTTCTTTTCCTTTCTTATTCCTTGGCTGCACTGGAATTCTTTTTATGTTGCCTGCTGTAGGGTTTGTAGTCTCCTCTTTGTTTGTTTTTTCTTTTGTTTGTCTTCTTTCTGGCCGGTCGGGACTCCTGATCCTTTCATGCGTGGCCTCAGGTTGCAATTTCGGTCCATCTTTGAACTTGAAGTTGTCTCCGTCTTGTTCTTTTTCTTACTTATATAAATAGTACTGATGACAATGGTCTTTTGTTAATATTATTGTGTCCCTTTCTTTGCCACTTTCTCTGTGGTCCACTCTCCCCCGATCCATACGACCTTTTCATTCCCTTTAGCGAGCTTTTCTTTTACTTTTATGCTCTGGTTTTGTAAATGAATTGTTATTCTGACCAGTGATCTGCGCTTATCGGTCCTATCTGTTTTTATATTGTTTTGATTGGCGAGTAATCCCTTTTGCCTCTAACTCACGTTTCACCGCAGATCTTTCTTTCCCATATTAGACTCATTTAATCTTTTGATGTACATTTTCCGGAAGTACTCGTTTCCCTGACGTGATTCGTTACCATTCAGCCACCGTTCCTAACTCGACCTCGTCACATTTCCTATGAGACGATATATTCTTATTTGATCAACGTTAACCGTTAATCTTTTCCCGACTTCCATATTACAATTATTGTTATTTCTACTTCTAATACTCTTATAGGTCCTTCAAATTTTGTTTAAATTTGGAACAGATTTATTAGCTGCTGAACTTGTATGGGTGTGTCTCTAATAAGACCCAATCATTTACTCTAATTTGTATATCTCGTCTTCGTCTATTATAATATCTTTTCCCACCTTTCCTAAGCTAGTTTTCGCATCAGTCTAGCGCTTCCTAACATTTTTCGATGTTTTAACTTTGAATTCGATCCATCTGAAATCATTACTAATTTTTGAATGGGGTAATCAATTTTCGAACCAAAATAATTCCGCAGGTGATTTTCCCGTTGTTTCATTCCACCGCCGTACGAATAGCGTGTGTTAAACTCACGTAAGAATTGATCCCAAGTATCGTGTAGATCATTCACATAATTTGGTAATCATTTGCACTCTATCTCGATTAACCTGTTCAGTCCGGATTTGCTTGCATAGGCCTATAGCAACATTCTTCTCACATGCCTTATGCCTAATCTTTCACTTAAATGTTCAAAAATTTCGGATAAATTGGGGACCATTATCACTTATTAATTTTATTGGAGATCCAAAACGCGATATAAAGTTATCAAAAAAAAAATATCCGCTATTATACTAGACGAGGCTTTTAAGAGGTATAATTTCAGCCCATTTGCTGAAATGATCGGTTATTACTAAAATATAGCGATTACGTCTTATTCTCGATATAGGATACGGGCCTAACAAATCTAACGTCACTATCTCATTTGATAATTTGATATAATCGGATTTAATCGACCAGCTGGTACCCCAAGTATAGTTATTAACTTGGCACATATGGCATGTAGAGACATATTGATCAATGCGAATTCTCAAGTATAGTTTTGAAGGAATGAAACGTCCCGAATTTTTATGATACGTTTTAAATCTACCCAAGTATCCTGCAATTTGCTTGTCGTGAAATTCCTCTCTATTATTTCATTCCTTAAAGATTTTGGAATGTATACCCGCATTCCACCTGCACGACGTGCGTTGCGTGTTTCGCATAAAATAACAAGCCTTCAATTAGACAGAAGTCGACCAATTCTCACATAATATCGTTGCATTCACAGAAACATTCTTCCGGGTTTTCTTAAATATCTATAGATATGACCTAATTCTGGGTCATGCTTTTTGTTCTGTTATTAACTGTTCCCGCGAAGTGAGTACTAAATCCCTGATTATTGCACAATTAACTTTTTCTCCATTATACTTTCCATTGGTGATTTTTCGATAAAACATTTGGGCCACAATATTTAACTTCCTTTCGACCCATCAACGCGCAAATTCCCTTCATCTACCCTATTACTTCAACCAGCGAATCTTGAATTGCCAACGTCTTCTGATCAAAATCTAAAATAATCCTGATCCACTTATAAAATCGACACCTAGAATATGGGTATTCCCAACTTGCTCACTACTTAAGTGAAAATTTAATTCTAAAGTGCCCTCCTTCTGTACCGTTCTGAGGCAATATTCACTCTACAATCCCCATGTGTTTTGGCATTTCGCACCCTGTGCTGTTATTACCTGGGCTCATGATTTTTTGCACTTGCTTATAAAAAAATATTTTCTATATAATTTCTTCCGATATAAATGGTTTATCTGCTCCGGTGTCCCATAGCTTTCAAAATGTGTTATTTTAATAAAATAGAACGTGGGGAAGTTCTACGGGTGATATACATATTTTATAGAAAGCTTAATTGGTATTTCTCTTTGCCGATTCCTTTTGAGGTTGATCTTTAATCAACTTTTACAACATTCAATCGTCCCCTTTGGTATCCTATCGCCTCGACTGAAATTTTCACTCGAACCCCTATTTCTATTACGGTAGGTCCCCTCTATTAAAATTAATATTTCGATCATTTCGAAATTGGTATCCCCTTCGCTCTCCCAAAACGGCACCGACCACCATTCTGAAATCTATTCTCTCGAACCTCTCATTACTTTACGCTTACCTCATAAAAAATCATTTTCTGCCATTATTTGGTCTACGCCCAACCTTGCACTTCTCCAGTTTCTGCGATTAGGCATCAAAATTAGGCATCCTATGCGTGTTTTGACCTCGTCTTACATTATCACTATTCTAGAATCCCTTTTAATTTGTGTAAGAATACCTCTCTTCGAATTTAGAAATAATATTTCCAAAAGTTGTACGGTGTTCTGCGGATTGTGAACTTCCGCAACCTTCGATCTGTGGTTCGAGTCGAACAAAATGTGATCAACTAATTCCGCTGTCGACATCCCTAGCTCTTAAATTTTCTGGAGACAAATCAAACAAAGTTCAGGGGTTCCTGGATTTCTTCCTGCTGTGACGCGAAAAAATCTAGCCTCCAATTCTTTCTTATTTTGGATTGCGGGAAAAGCTTTCGCCAGCCTGAGCGCCGCGCGAAATCCGTGGATGTATTTTTGCACCAGCACCGATCCAAATATTGAAAATTCAATCTTGAGCCCTTCCCCAGATGACTTTTCAATGAAGCTACTGCGCATAGAGCCTATTTTCCGCCACCGTATCGAGTCTATTGTCTCAAGGAACTCCGCCACATTCTCCGGACCCGAAAAATACATTTCAGGTAATATACTAAATCCTCTTCATTACCCAACCCAGAATTAAGATTGTTCGGGCGCCATTGTGACATATCATCCATCCTGCGATAGCTGGCGACGTGTTGGATCCGCGCACCGGTGGATTATCTAAAAAGGATGAGACATTTTATATTTCTTAATACAACTTTTATTAAGAATAACTTAAATTACTTATATCTAACAATGAACAACTTTCTTTTAAGTGAGTATCAAGCCACAAATTAGGACCGAATAATTAAGTCGATCGCACAACTAGATCACTTATCCTACTATAGTTAATTACCTGCCTAATCTAGCTTTCTATACAAAATATACTGTTTATAAAGTAACCCCTCCTACCTTGGTTGAAGACTCATCTAATCTGCTACTTGTAGATAGGTGTACTCAGGTACTATTACCTTCCTTATAAATTTTATTATCGAAGGTGGGCGTTTCCTTCTTCCTTGTGAGTAGGTTGCCCAATTTGTTCCGAACTGTTCGCAATTGCTTTCTAAGATTGCTATTCTCTCTCTCACTAAACCCTATCCTTTTTAAAAGTATATCTTATTTTGCATTTTGCTTTGTTTTTCTTTCTGGTATGGGTTGGAAAAGTTTTGCCATTAATCGTGGCCGTCAAAGAACGTAGGAGTTATGTTAGAAGAAGAACGCGAGAGATGTCACAATGTTTATATAATATAATAATGCAATGATCAAATAATGTTTGAAATATTACAGTTGCCATTTTCTTGAAAATTGCGGTATATTCCCTTTGAATTGATCTATCGTTACTCATTGTTGAAATTTGATTGTGATGTCATTTGTGCAAACGATTAAGTATACATTGCCCTTTATCTTAACCGTCCTGAATATTTTTTTAAACTTTAAAAAAGATCTCCGACCGTCTTGCTTTTTGGGCACTCCAAACAGAAAAGGAGGGCTGCAGTAGCCCAGTGGTCAAGGCATCGGATCATGGCAGGCATGTCATGAGTTCGAGCCCAGTACCACTAAAGACCCGCCGTGTAGGGCAGCGATGCACGTTAAATCTGTCTAGAGCTGAAACGTCTTTCCGTTGGCGTGGTGTGGTAATTAGGAGAGGGGGCTCAGGTGTCGTCCACGTCACTTGACCATGGTTCAAAATTACGTGGTCCGTCGCCAAAAGCCCTCGTGTATCTAAACAGTGCGACGTTAATATTCACTCACGCACTCACTCACCCAAACAGAAAAGGAAGAGGAGAAATGAAATTCGCACACCCAGAGAACCATGTACCATCCATAGTAAAGGATATGCATAATGCGATTCCGAATTTATTAAAAAAGTAATTTATTGTAGTAAAATCAAATGTAACTGTTTGATAAAATATAAATCTATTGAAAATCTAAAGGACATTTATTTCTATTATCAAAAAGGATTTTTTTTAAAGCAAGAACAGGTAACAGTCAATAATACATTGTAGATTTATATATGTATATAAATTTCCCCTCAAATAACTTTTAAAATGAAAAAATTTTAAAAACCTGATATTTAAATTTTTTTTAAACAGACTCGGTGGGCCTCAATTTAGGTACCTGGTGGGTCGCGAGTTGGACACCCCTGATCCAGACCATGCGATGGAAGAAATAATGGCTTCCGGTGATCACTATCGCGAGCTTCTCCTACACGAAAACTCTTATTAGCAGATAGCCATGAAGAAACATATTGAAAAAAGCCGCTTAATAAATCGAAAAAAAAAACTGTAAAACAATTATTTGCTGTAGTACTGTTTTCGTATACTATTTTTCCTTAAATAATAAACAAAGGTCAATTTCATTTTAGTTTACTCTTCTTTTATAATAGACATTCGCGGGCCTTAAGTTGTGCATCCCTGCTCTTGTTATCGAAACTTTTGGTTTATTTCATATTTATTACGCTTTGCTTTTCAATACTGCATTCCTTATGACGCAGAATAATTTTCCAGAAAGTTTATCATTTTATGCTGTTGTCTTATATTGGCGCTATTTTAGTTAACTGAAATATAAATCTGAGCTTCATCACCAAATATGCCAGTTATCACAAAATTGTTCAGCCTTTAACGGCACCTAATGAAAGATCCTACAAACTTTTCTTGCGTCGAAAAACCAACCCCATTTCGAGCTGTCTTGGGATTGGTGTTGAAATCCCTTTTAAAAATTTTCAA
>BMAV01017859.1:0-11712 GCA_019973955.1 Trichonephila inaurata madagascariensis | reverse complement strand
AAAACATTGTCAAGGTCCTTTTATTGCATTCTAAACCTTCGGAAATTCTATGAATAGCAGTGCAGGAAAAATCTATTTCAAAGGGGTATATATATGTGCGGGAAAATTAATGCTTTGATTGAGCGAGAGAGATTTATAAAACGCCGGTGGCATTAAGAAAAGATTTTTATCGTAGCTTTAGCCTCGAAGTATATTATTATTGAATTCAGTACTGTTATTGTATGAGGGGCATGATAAAAATCTTGATTGAATATTGGGTCGCGAATATTGAAACTTTGAGAAGCACTGTGCTACAATGAGAGAGAGACTTCACACAGCTCTGGGATAAACTATTTATTTCTCAGTAAGAAAATCATCAAAACATATTCAATCACAATTAATTAGCAAAAGGGTCCACAGATTTCGAGTCTCTTTCGCTGCAATGTCTCATATCTCACGCATAAAATAATGACATAAATTGACACTCTAGAGAAAAGTCCTATACGTAGGATATGTAAAAAGGGTTCTCACTCTCGGTAATTCCACACCGAGTCTGGGTGAGTTCGCTGGCTCTAAATCCGCCGTGCAGTTGCTCCTTCGCAATTTCCACGGTTCCAAAATCCGCCTTACTTCGCGGACTCAGGTATAGCTGTATCACAAGTCTTCAGCTAGAGGGGCCTCCAATCCGGTTCCCTCACGTCAGTAGCGCACTCAGGAATTTTTCAAGGGGGGTGTCCAGGGTTGAAAGTCCACCTTTCTTGTATCATGCTTCTTTAGATTTTGTCGATTTTCGGGAACAAAAAACCGTAAAGAACTAATTATTGAATAAATAATTAGGATTAATTAACAATATTAATCGTTAATAACAAATACTTAATTACATTTTACGTACTATGTACTTAGAATTATAAAAAATCGGGAAAAAATCGAGGGCTTTAGGGCGGGGTCCAGATCCCCAGGACATCCCCTTGTGTGCGCCACTGACTAAAGTTTCTCCGGTTTAGAATTCGCCTTAATTCGTGGATCCAGTATCGCTTTCTTTATCGCTGAAGGGGCCTCAGACGGTCCTAGAGCCATGTCTCCACAGTTCGGAATCCGCCGTACTACGCGGACTCACTATCATTTTTTCTCTCGCTGAAGGGGCTTTCAAACGGCTCCCACACATCCCGTCTCTTCGTACTCTCTCGCTCTCCTTATATACCTCTCGTCTCTCGCCTCCTTCTTTGATCTCTTGTTCTTAGGCCGACTCTGTCGTTCTCGGCCCATTTGATGTCTTGCCTGTTGGGCACCGATGTCTCGGGGCACTTTTAAAAAGGGGGACGCGCTGTCGTCCCGAAGAAACACAGTGTTCGGGTCTCTTTTTTTGACAGTAGGGACAGCCTGGGAAAAGAGGGTCCGAATCTTTGACCACCCAGTTGTGAAATTCTTTCCCAGCAATTAGGGAAATGTCTGGAATTTTCCCAACGTCTGCCCGGAAACCAATCAAAAAAAAATTAAAAGCGTCCGGTTCTCACAACCCCTTTTTATAACCCTTCCTTGTATGTAACGGAATATTTGAATTCGTTTTTTCCCCCTTTTAAAAAAGGTCAGATTCATTCAAAATTTTTTACCACTTGCCCAAGGCCCGATGACAATACAATAATTTCATAATTTTTTTTCCCAATGTCCTGATCAGGATCATCAGGAATAACGTTTTTTCCAGATTTGACGACTAATTCATTCTATCATTTCAGATTTGGCGACCAAAAGATTGTCACAACTCTAAAAGCGAAAACGTGCATCAGCAATTTCTTACCATAATATAAACAATTGTCCAGTTTTTCTGAAAATGGTAATAAAAAGAAAGACTCGTGCATGTGAAATATAATTTATTTTCTAACCTGTCTTTTAAAATGATAAATGCATTAATGGGAGCACATTCTCTGTCTGTAGAAGAGTGAAGACAAAAATGGCAGATGTACTGAAGAGGGTGACACCTAATGAGCCGCAGCCCCGTTTTTGGACGGGGAAAACTCTTTTTCAAAATATGTTTTAAAAAGAAAAGGGGAAAAGAAATTTTGAAGGGTTTAAAAAAGGGTTTTTAGACTTATCCGATAATTTAATTGTAACACCTCGTATGTTACGGGAATTTTACTTGGGGTGAGGGGGGGAGTGTTCTTTAAACGTCGCACTAAAAAAGCAACTGGGTATTGGCAATGAACCGAGCCAATATGAATCACCGGTCTAGTAAAAAAGGACAACACTCCGCCCCCAAAACCCACCATACCAACGGGGGGGTTTCATTTTTCTTTCGATTTAACATGTATCGGTTTTTCATGGTGGGGGTCTTCAGTGCCACTGGGGGTTTAAAACCCCAAAGACCCCAAACCACGAGCTCGGGATCGTGGCCTTAAAGCTACCATGGCCTCCTATCTCGTGTTTTGAAGGGCTTCTAATAATTAAAATATATGTTCACACTTTGAGAAAAATTAATATGAAATCTGATTAGAATATGAATTCTGTAATGACTTCTCTGATCGGGGCTAACTATTTATTTCAACATAAAAAATTATCAAAATAATAAAAAAAAATGGGTATATTCTAATTACAGTTCAATATAACTTTTGAGTCTCCATTTCTCTTCCGTTCCTGGATTTAAAAAAAGGGAAACCCGCTGTACTTCGCGGGCTCGTTATCGCTATCGCTCAAGGGACGTCCAAACCGCCCCTTCAAAGATCCAGCCTTTTCTCTCTTCCCCCCGGGAACTCTCCCGGGTTTTCCCCTCGATTTTTCAAGCCGGGAGACCGCTGATTCGGGGGCCCTAAATTATCGCTCTTCCTATCGCCCCCAGGGACGTCCAAACCCGCCCCTTTCCCAAGACCCTTTTTCCCCTTTTCCCGGACTTTCCCCCCGTTTATAGCATTTTCTTTTCCCTCGTCATCCACCGCTCATTTTCTTTGTCGGCCTCAGTCCTCATCCCCGTTTCCCTTTCCCGGGCCCCCTTCCCTTTGATGTCCGCCCCCCTCTCCCGCGCCCAAACACTGTCTCGCTTCCGCCAGCCCGAAAGACGCCAAGGCTGGGTGTACAGTTGAATTTTTCCCCGACGTGAAGGCGCCTCCGGTTTGGGAAAATGGGCACACAATGAAAAGGCCCCCCTTTTGCCCGTCCGGTCAGTTGGGCGGGTGCCGAAACCTCAACCACCCAGCTACAAAATTTCCCTTTCCCAGCAAAAAAGGGCCTGGGGAATTTTCGCAGCTTTTTGCCGGCACGGGATCTGTTAAAAAATAGGGAAGGAGATATGCTTCGTCACAGCTGCCCCCCCCTTCGAGTGTCCATTTCATGGGACACTGGGAAGTTCCACCCGCTACTGGAAACTCTGCGAGGGCCCTGATGCAGTGAGACCACCCCGGGCAGAGCAATTAACTTAAATATACAGATAACAAAAAATAACACTGCCAATTCTCCGCGGGGTTTTACCATTTTACCCCCCATCTCCATTTTTGCATACCAAGAGGCCCAAAGATTTGATAGCAAACACCTTAATCAATTTTACACATACAGCACAGACATACATTCACACACACAGAAAAAAGAATAATTTAAAAAGAAACTGAAAAGTTATCACTCAAATTTTAATCCGTCGGCATTCCCTTGAAGTTTTTCCCTGGTTTATGCCGAATTTCAAATTTTTAACTTAAAGCCCATTTTTGCAGTCTGGGATTGCTCCCCCCCATTTTTTTTAAAGGTTTTTGGGGGGGTTGTGATCGGTTTCTATAATAAACTTCGGACCACCCTAGGTAGTTTTTTTGTTTTTAAGCCAAATATTACCCAATAACCCCTTTTTCTACCGTGCTATAATTTTTTTTCCCCCCTTTAAAAATTTTTACCAGGTATAGAATAGGGTGTTCCTAAACCTTTTATTTTTTTGCGAAAAAACCACCCACCCCCTATATAAAACCCGGCCCGTCTGCAAAAAAAAACTTTTGGAAACCCGGGGCAAACAAAATAGGTTTCGAACAAGTTTACCCTTCAATTTTTTGGAACGCCTTCTCGCATCCCCATCCCACGTAATGCCTTCTTTAATTTTTTCCCCTTTTGAGGGCGTGGGTTTCAAGGGTGACGCTATCTCCCCATAGTTGGGGGATGAAAATGAGCAGTATCCTACGTTTCCCAAAAAAGATCCACTTGTGCCCAAGAATTTTGGGGAGGAAAATTTTTTTTCCCTTTATCTTCATATCACTGGGGACCTAATTTCCCCGAACCTACGGTATGACCGAGGAATAACACCTTTCCCCCCTGCGCGAATTTTGCATTTCGAAGGTTTCACTTTTTAAAAGGCCCCTTTTAAACCCCCCCAGCACCGGTCAATATGCATCACATGGTCTTTCCAATTTTTGGGGAAAAAATGGCTATGTTACCCATGTAGGGGGGAACAAAGACTCTAATCCTTCCCAAAAACCCGGGATTAGTTTTTTTGGGAAATAAAAAAGGGGATACTAAACCGAAATCATTTTTTTTTGGGATATGGGGATGAAAAAGGGGGTGAAAAACCGTTACCCGGGGTTTCCCGGGGTGGGGGGAAATTTTAAAATAACCTTTTGCCAAAACCAGGGCCCCGTTTAAATATGGTGGGGGAACCCCTTTTCCCTTTCCAAATTGGGGAAAGGGAAAAATCAAAAGGTTTTCCTTTGGGAAGGAATTAAAACCTTGGGAACCCCAATGGTGAAAATTTTACTTAAAAACCCTTCCCCACCATCCCAATTTCCTTGTTTTTTCCGTAAAGGGGGGTGGCCCAAAACCCCCTTCCGTCCCTTTTTAAATTTTCCCCTTTTCCCCCCAACCATCCCAAACCCTTCCTTTTTTTTTTGGGGCCCCAAAAAACTCCCCCAAAAAACCCTTTCCCGGGGGCCAAACCCTGCCGCGAACGCCCCCAAACCCCCCTTGTCCGGGTAAATTTTCCCCAACCTTTTCCTTCTTTTAGGCCCTCAAACCCAAAATTTCCCTAAAACCCCTCCAAATGGTAACCCCAAAAAAACTGGAATTCCCTGGCTTTTCCCCAAAGGGCACAACCAGTTTTAAAATTTTCCCCCTTTCCTTCCTTCCCCCGGGGGGCCCCCTGGTTTTTTTTTCCTTGTTTGGGGCAAATTTTAATTTTTTCTTTAAAACCTAATTTAGTTTTTTTCCCACAAATTTAAAAAATTTGAAAATCTTTTTTTCACTTCTCGCTCTGAACTAAAATCGGGGTTCTTTTGAGCTGACTCCTTCCCTTTTTTTTCGACAAACGCCGGGAAACCCCAGGAAGCAACGATAAATTTATCGTTGAAAAATGGGTCCATGATTTTCCAATTTTTAAAAAGGGGCTCCCGAGTTTAAACATTTAAATCTTTTTTCCCTTTTCGAAAAAGGGAAATACCACTAACCCTTTTTAGTTTTTAAATCGATTTAATTTTAAGTACGCCTTTTTGCTTGACTCAATTTGATCGGCTGTGCGATATCCCAACAAGGAAGGGTTTGCCCGGGGCTGTTTGCTTTTTACTGCGCCTTCGTGTAAAACTCGCCTCCCTTTCTTTAAAATTTTTCCCTTTTTCGAGGGAAAAAATGGCATACGTCAACCAAAGGGCTTTTAAACCCCAAAAAAACCTAAATAATTGTTATCGTCTATCCAACTAATTTTCCAAAAAAATTCATGGTAGACCCGGTATCTCTTAAACATTGACGCGCTAACCCCTTTAATTTAAATTTTACTTTAAATTTTTTTAAAAGAGTTCCCATTTTCCGAAATTTTCTCAAACTACCACTGTTTCAACATGTTTTTTTTTGTTTTTGGGCAAGGGGTTTTTTTTTAATTTTATTTTCAATAATAGCAAATAATGGGTTTTTTTTTCGAATGGTTCTCCCCTTCCCCTTTTTCCAAAAACTAATTCTATCCTCATTTATTCCTTTTTCCCTTTCCCCAATCTTACACATTTTATTTTTTTTGATTTTCCCCATTTCTTGACGGTTTTAAAATGTTTGTTATCCATAGGGGCTGAATTTTTTTCGAAATCACACGACGGGCCCCCCCCTCCCTCTTTCATTAACTAACGCGCTAATTAACGGCTTACACTTGCTAACTGGGGTTCCCCAAATTCCCCCCCATACCGGTTTCCGTCAAATAACAGACATTTGTAGGATTGTTTCTTTTTTTCACCTGCTTTTATATTGAACTCTTGTTCTTTTCCCAAATTATTTCTGAGTTTAGCTCTCCCGTCGTTCTAAATCCCAATTTTTCCCCATTTGCTTACGCTCCTCAAACTCAGGCCCCGTTAAACGTTTCATTTTTTTTTAAAAATCCCCCCATCACCCCCTTTAATGCCTTTATCATTATTCTTTATTTTGTAAAAATTTTATCCCAATTTTTACTTTTTCTTAGATCACCGTTGACTTCCACCCCTAATTCCCTTTTCTACCTCTAACAAGTCACCTTTTCTTAATCTTAAAAAAAAAAGTTCATGCAATAATAAACAACTAAAAAAAAAGAGTACTACAATAAATCAAGAGAACACACATATATACCAATAAACAAAATTTTTAGTACACTAAAAAACCCCGAAATAAAATGCAATAATAAAAATAAACAACTAAAAAGAGTGCTCAATAAAAAAAAAATCCATTTAACCCCCAAACAATAAACCTTTTTGGTATTGCCTAAAAAAGTAAAGTAACTATGCAAAAAATTGGAATAAGTTTTAAAACTACAACCTACGCCCTATCAATATCATAAAATAAAAACACGTTTCGGCCCCGTTCACAAAAATTAACATAAAGGAAAAAAACACACTTTCATACTAAAACAACTCTTTTTTGACTCTTGGGGAAACAAAATTATTAGCGGGAGCACCCAAAAATTTACTTAGATTTCCCAAAAAAAACTAAGCTAACAAATAAAAAATCTCTACTCTGCTCCGAGGGAAAACTCAAAAAAAGGGATTTACCCCCTAGCACAATGGGGGGCTGCGCCTTCACTTTCTTTGTCGTTTTAAAACCCCCCGTAGAACCCACAAACTTCTTTTTTGTTCAGCGAACTTTTTAAATCCCCTGGGGATAAAAAAGTTTCCCCACTTGACAGGGCGGGTTTTTTCCCTATATCCGGGACACACACAAAAGAGTCCGTCCCCCTCAATTAAATTTCCTTTTTCTACTCAGGCGTAAATTCCCGCATTTATTCCATTTAAAAAGCAACCCGCTGCCACCAGGGTATATAAATAGTATGGGTGTAATGACTTCTCTAATCTGGGCTAACTATTTATTTCCGAAAAATTTAAAAAAAAAAATAAATGGGTAAATTTCAATTACAGTTCAATATAATTTTTTTGTCTCTTTCCTTTCCCCTCTTCCGTTCCTGGATTTACCAGCCCGGGGACCCGCTGTACTTCGCGGGTTGGGTTTTTTATCGCTCAAAGGGGCGTCCCAAAACCCCTCCCCTTTAAAGATCCAGTCTTTTTCTCTTTTCCGGGCTCCTTTCCCGGGTTCCCCGATCTTTCGGGGGGAACCGCTTGGACTTCGGGGCTCACTATCGCTCTTCCTATCGCTCAAGGGGCGTCCCAACCGCCCCTTCCAAGGTCCCCTCTCCTTTTTTGTTCGGACTCTCGCCCGTTTTATAAAACATTTTCTTTTCCCCCGTCATCCACCCTTCCCTTTTTTTTCGGCCCCAGTCCTCATCCCTCCCGCTGTCGCCTTCCGGTCTCGGCTTCCCTTTGATGTCGCACCCTCTGCCCGCCAAACACCGTCTCGCTTCCGCCAGGGGAAAGACGCCAAGGCTGGGTGTAAAGGGAAAGTTCCCGACGTGAAGGCGCCTCCGGGGTTCTCGGAAAATGGGCACACAATGATAAGGCGCCCCCTTTTTACTGTCCGGTCAGTTGGGCAAAAAAGGGGGCCGAAGTCACCCCAGCTACGGGAAAATTTCCCTTTCCCCGCAATAAAGGGGAAATTTCCCGGGAAATTTTTGCAGCTTCTGTTTCCCCCGGGATCTGTTTAAAAAAAGGGGAAGGAGATATGCTTCGTCACAATTCCCTTTTTCTGTTTTTAAACAATTTTCTCCCAAAGAAAAAAAAATATCATTTGTAAATTTGAGAGTTTTTGTTTTTTCTTTTGCTTTATGCAACATAAATTCTCAAAGTATGCAAAGTGGTATTGAACGCAGCGCTCTAACATTTTATTTGTGTGTGTAACCTATTATTAAAACATTTTATATATATATAGATATATGTGTGTATATATTTAAGCACGCGCGCATGTTTGTGCGTTTGTGTTGGGGCGAGTATGTGTGTGTACGCGCAACGTAATAGTTATTGATAAGATAAAGTTGTGTGATAAATAAATGTTTAAAAATTCTTCAAATACTGTTTAAAACACGACGACGATCCTATGAAATTTGTTCAATCTTACGATTGGTAATGTTAGTGAGATTTAACTTGCAAATGTTAATAACTATTATTTATTATACTTATTCATGGATGTCACTGGCAATTAGTTTGAGATTAGTTGGCTATTTATTTTTATCAACTTTTTACACCATAAAATGTACACCTCAGTAACAAAAGGAATTTTCGGGGAGGGGGGGGGCCCAAAGTTCCATTCTTGATTATGCCCCTTTTTGATTTTGTCGATTTTGGGGCACAAACACAGTAAAAAAAATAATTATTGAATAAATAATTAGCATTAATTAATAAAATTTAAACATTAATAGAAATACTTTAAATTAAATTTTACGTACTATATACTTGAATTTTGATAATCAGAAAAAAAAAAACAAGGGGGTGGGGGACCCCCAGGACCCCCCTTTTGCGCCACTGTACACTCTTTCTTTTAATTAAAAATTTTTAAATTACTTTTTTTGGGTATATGTAAGATTGTGTACGTGCGGGTGCGTGTGTAATTGTTTATTTTGAAATTTTTAAAAAAAGTTCTTATTTTGGAGAAATTTTAATCAGAATAAAAGAAACGACGAGGGTAAAAAATTTACAATTTTGATACTTTCAAAATTTGTTGTCAAAGCGAATTATTTTACACATTCACTTTAATAACTTTATAATTTTAGAATTTAATGTTGTTTTTTTGTATACGTATTTCTCCCTAATTAACAAAATAAAGGAAAAGAGGTAAAATGTAAACTTCTAATTATTACCGTGCGGTGCTACCCATTATACCTTACTACTATATTTCACTATTTTCTTGTTTCCTATAATTATATTTTTAAATAAATTATAATAATTATAGGGGTTAGGATATCCCTAATTTCATATATAAACAGTTCTACATGGATTAAGTACAACAAAGTGAAGTGTTTCAAACTATTTAATAGCAGGCGCTGTGATCAATGGACAGGAAGGAAACTTATCTCTGTCTTCTAGCATTGAACAAGTAAAATCCTTCCGCACACGTTGCCTATATAAGATAAGGATCTATTTAAAAAATTTCGATTTGAAATTCTACTCGGCTGTTGAGCTTTATTTACTAATATCAGCTGCCAGAAATGTTGACACTTGGGTGCTTGGAAAGATTTTTTCGATCATCGGATCCCATTTTTCATTCCTGTATCGCTGCATCTCGGGAGTGTTTGGGCTTCGGGAGCGGATTCCAAACTCTCTTTATCTCTGCATCTATTTTTTTTCAAAGCAGGAGAAACGATGTCGCCTGGCCAGAAAGGGTGCGGCAGTCATTTGCATCGGGTGAGGGAGGGTGAGGGCCACGAAGCCTCTTCCCAGCGAGTTGAACAGAAAGCAAGAATTTATACCCAATGGTAGCCTGGCAAGATCCTTCCATACCATTACAATTTATTTATAATCTCGCCATGAAAAGAATTTTAATTGTATAAAGTGCAATCCAACTGTTAAGTATGGGTTTTGAAAAAAGACATGAAACCCTCGTCTAAAGAGGGACCTTCATAAAATGTTCTTGAAATGCCACCGCTTAAATTGCATATTAAGAATTTACTACACGGTTATGGTTTCGGTAGTCGATCAACAATTTTGTACTTTTTTCCCTTGAGTTTTTAACAAATTCTTTTGGGAAAATTTAATTTATGCTCCCACATAGAATTCAATATTCGTAAGTAAATAGGAAGACACCGCCATATTTGCTTTGCGCTAAGTTGCAACAAGTATTCAATCCACTAAAAGAGAAATAGATTTATTTTTTTTCATTAACAAATATTCCCCCAGAAGAAAATTTTTTCTTTTCCTTTTATCTTTTTTTAAAAGCTTTAAAAAAATCTTGCACAATAAAGATATGTAGAACATAATATATATATCATTCCGAATATTATTAGTGATCAGAATTAAATAACGAAATATATTTTTTAAATATTTCATACTATGCATTTACTTAGGGTAATACGATGACAGATATGATAAAAATCTAATATCCCCGTTAAATAAAATTGAAGAAATGTAATTTTACATTTTGATATTGCTGTTGATATATTTTTACTATAGGACTATGTTTTTATTCCACATAGTTGTTTTAAAAAAAAAAATATTTTTCAGAAAGGATCACATTATAATTTTGTATTAAACTTGAAATTCATTCAACACGATTTCTACACTTCTTAAAAACAAAAAATCAGACGATTTTATAAAGTAACTTCACACACGCAAAAGTGCCCGGGATCAAACTATTCTAACTTATAAATCTCCAAGAGGCAGGATACGGTTAAATTAAACATAATTTGCCAATAAGAATTCCCAAGTATAATAAAGAATTTCGTTAAAAAAAAATTACCGAGCATAATTCGACAGAAAACCGAAATGTGCATACGGCAGACGTCTGGCAAAAAAAAACCCCCCAGTAGGGGATAAAGATTAGCCCTAATGGTTAAGCAGAGTTTTTATATCAATTGTCCACAATCAGTACAATCTTGTGTATGAGCTATTAAGGCAGTGATTCCCAAAGTGGTCTATGTGGATTCCCAGGGGTCTATGGCGAACTGCAAGAGGTCCATGTCAGCGAAAAAATAATTTGGGGGTCCATGAGATGTAAAAAGTGGTCTACAATAGCCTAAATCAGATCGTGACTTTAATTTTAAAAGAAAATTTAATCCAGTGTAAACCAGGGTTTACCTACCGTAAAATCCGGTGTATAACGCGCCCTTATTCTTCAAGCTGCAATTTTTAACTTTTAGATATATTTGCCGTATAACGCGCACCCCCTTTTTCGAAGAAATCTGAAATATGCATGCGCAATGCTATTACATTTTGAGGTCATTTATTCGTGGTTTTATACCAAGATTTAGAAAAAATTTGTATATTTCTAGAACTACCATCCTTTAAGTTCATACGGAATGTTATTCCTTTAAATAAGCAGTATTTTGATCTATGTAGAAGTCTTAATTTTTTGTTCTTTTTCTATTAGCTCTCTCTCTCTTTCTCTCTCTCTCTATGTATATATATATATATATATATCTTGTACAAATTTTCAATCGTTAATAAAATACTTTCTATTCATCCATTCAAAGTAAGAATTGACTTAAATTTTTTTTAAAATTATTTATTTTTATTTTAAAGTTCTCTATTTTTACTCGGCGAAAAACGCGCACCCAAATTTCGATCTTACTTTTGTATTAAATCTGCGCGTTATGCGCCGGATTTTACGGTATTTAACAACAGCTTCATTTACTAAAATTATAGGATTAATTTGCAGTTACAAGGCCAAATTAAAAAAAGGGCCATATTTTCAGGTTTCCTTAAAATAAAGCTAAAAGGGATATAAACTGAC